>LKEA01000091.1:1518-66013 GCA_003795315.1 Cytospora schulzeri
TATATGAAAGAAAATATTTAGTTTAAAAGTATAAATTTCTTGTATCAAAATTATCCTTATTATAAGCGTAGTCTTTTCTCTTCTTATTATATTAAACATAAAACGGTCTAATAATAATAGTGTATTTTTGAAATATTTAATCTTAAAAGCAATTTCAAAGTTAAACATTTATAGTAACTAGAACGTGGCAGATAATAAACCTAATAATAATTAAATAACTTAAAATAATATTTATTCTTTAAACTAAAGACTTAAAAGAATAAAAGCGATTTATTTATCTTTAATACTTATAGAAATTATATAACTATCGATTTTATATTATTATATTAGTTAAATAATATATACCTTATACTTTCCTTTTTATACTTCTTATATCTTTTAACCTCTTAATATATTAATCTTCTTAGCCCTCAAAAGATTATATAGAATGTACTTGTTAGAATTAGGCTATTTTAATAGTCTTTTATTATAAATAAAAGAATCTTTCTCTTTTACTTTAATAAGACTTAGAAAAAAGGTCTTATAGCTTTAAATATTAAAGGTAATTAAAAGGTAACTGGCTATTGCCTATCTCGATAGCGAAGCTTTTAACAAGCCCCTTTCTTTTTAAGAATCGATATCTAAAAGTAAATCAGCTTTAAATACATTTATAACTACCGCTAAGTACTTTCTAATTAATTCTAAATAAAACGGTTATTACTTGTTTACTCTTATAAAGACTAAAGAACTATAAGCCTAACCAGATGGTTTCTTAGCTATAAAGGAAGGCGATAATTATATACAAAGGATATTATTTAGAAAGGTTAAGTATGCTGAGATGTTAGGAATATGGAACTAATAGAGGCGAAAAGGGAGAATAATTAATTAAAGGCTAAGTTAAAAGCTTTTTCGCATTTAAAGCGAAGAAAGGTCAATATAGACCTAAATATAACGTTTATTAGAATTAAGGCTATTTATAGGTTATAAATAAAGGCTGATTAAGCTCGAAATCAGTTCCGATAAATCTAGTAGGTCTAATAACCCTATGGATAAAGAAGACTATATTATAATTAATTAGGTTATTAAGAATTAAGTGAGTGACTTACGTTATATTAATAGTGTTAAGCGTGAAGGAAGGTGTCCTATTAAAGGGGGTGTCCTACTTATAAGGCTGTTAACGTACTCTATAGAAAAAGAAATACTATAATTACCTTATTATTAACCTCCCTCTTCGAGATCTAATTTATAACTTTCTTAAGGCTAATAAAGCCTATAAAAAGATCCTTTAAGCCGACCTCCGGTTTATTATTACTAACCTAATTAAGTTTAGTAATAACGCAATTGATATTATAATAAAAGAGATAGAATATCTAACATGGTAAAGACGTATAGTCCTTGAATACTCTAATATTATATATATTAAAAGGAAAGTGTTTTATTGCTTTATCTTTAATACCTTTAATAATAATTCTTAATAATAGTTAGCTAATCTACTTATCGTCTTCTTAAACGAGATACTCGACTGGAACTCGCCTTATAGTTCTGAATATATTATAATTTATTAGACTAAATATCTCGAAACCTATAATATTATATACCTGTTGCACACTAGATCAACCACTATACTAAAAGAATTAGGCTAGCTAAACAGCTGGATATCGCCCTAACGTTTATACCTATAGGCTTTAGGTAGTTTGCCTGCCTCCTTATATCTCAGAGATAGGGTATATATTAAATACTACCTATAGATAAAGTAACTTACGTCTGCGTAAGCTATATATAGGCCCTCTAAGTACCTCTAGTCTGTCCGGTAGCGCGTCTATATCCTTCGGAGTCTCTTAGGCTAGAGCTTATAACTATATACTGAAAAGGCGCTCCTGCTCGACGTGTTCCAGAACTCGTCAGCTTAGTACTCGAACTTACAACCTTCGGCGTATACTGTAAGCTAGATATATTACCCCTAACTCTTTCGGCTTAGTAGAAGTTATAACTATTATTTGTTATATACTAGATCAACTACTATACTAAAAGAATTAGGCTAGCTAAACAGCTGGATATCGCCCTAACGTTTATACCTATAGGCTTTAGGTAGTTTGCCTGCCTCCTTATATCTCAGAGACAGGGTGTGCATTAATACCGTTAGAAAAGGGAGAAATAGATATCTAAAGACTACTTTTATAGTACAATTCAAGGCCTATTATACGTCTAGTTTAAAAAGACTAAAGTTAATACTAACCTAAACATGATAAAGACTTTTCCGGATATATATTTTATATAAGATACTACTCCCACTTATTAGGCCTATATTACCTAGAATGTTCTTTATACTTAGGATATTAACCTACTTAACTAGCTACTTTATAGCTCTAACCTTAACCCAATTAAGAATATCTAGTTAAAGATACAGAATTAGATTAATTTAAACTATAATATTCAAAGCCTTAAAGGTAAAGTCTTATAGGATACGATTAAAGCTAATCAGAATACTATACTTATAGATTTACCTACTATATATATAAATATACTATGCTGTTATAAGTTATATTTAGAAGCAGATAGTAGCCTAATCAGATTTCAAATATATATCGAGTTTATAGCTACTTCAAATTATAAGGAATTATCACTATATGAGAAGTAGCATTGATTATTTTAAATGGAGGTAAATGGGGGTCCCTACTGTGGAGGAAACTAACAAAATCAATCCCTGTGCCCTGTACCTGGGTATATTGTAGACCTCCTTCCGAAATGCTGTGTGTATTGCGCATATGCACTGGATTCCGAGCTGTCATCCACTGGAGACTCGTCCCACCTACTTGCCCCGATTTTCACAATGTTGTCTGACCAGGCTTTCCGCACTGGGTGGGCCACACACCGCCCCCATAAATCTACCTAGGTACATACAATTTTGGAACGTACCCAGGTATTGCGAGGCCTGAAATTCACAACTGTTCTGACTGGAGTTGCAGCCACACACTGGATTGCCGAATGGTGTGTGAAATATTTGCGCCTCCATACCTAAGTATATAATAGACCCCATTTGGTTGCCCAGGTGTGTTATCACCTGTCGTGGATGAGTTTTATCCAGTGACGCAGTTGCGAAGTATCAACCGAAAGGAAAATATCACCTCACTTTTGTTTCCCTTCTATATACCTAGGTAGTCTCTTGGATTAGGTGGTCCTCTACCAGCCACAGACATTGCCGACCAAGATGGATACAGAGGCAGGAGCTGGCAGCTGGACAGGGTTTGCGCTCAAATTTGGTTTAACGGTATAGCCTTTCGCTACTTCTTGTTTTGGATTCTTCACGAAATTCGGAACAACTGCAGGCTAACTCTTTATGAATGCAGGCTCTGTGTTGCTACGGTGTGCTCATTCCCGCTTACTATCTCTGGTTTCACCCACTGGCGAAATTTCCCGGGCCTAGACTATGGGCCGTGTCTCAAATCCCTTGGACGGTCATGTTCTGCTCGGGACAGTCCCACCGACGTCTCACTGAATTGCACGATCGATATGGCGGCATCGTACGTATTGGTCCGGACGAGCTTTCATTCACTCTTCCAGAGGCATGGGACTCTATCATGGGGACCCGCAGAGGGAGCCCCGAGAACCCTAAGGCTCCTTGGTATTGTCCCCCGGATAGCAAGCATATCGCAGCAGCACCTTGGGATGACCATACTCGTATGCGGCGGATCCTATCCCCAAGCTTCTCTGCCGCATCAATGATTCAGCAGCAACCCATAATCAGGACATATGTCGATCTACTAATAAAGAGACTACACGAAAAATCAAGAGACGGGAACACTAGTATCGATATTGGTAGCTGGCTCAATTATTGTGCCTTTGATATCATCGGTGACCTCTCCTTTGGCGAGCCTTTTGGATGTCTGCAGGAGTCGGCGATACATCCTTGGATTTCACTGATATTTGCCAACCTTCGAACAGGAGCGATTGGGGTTGCCTTGAGCCGATTCCCCTTGCTGCGTATTATACTCCCACTATTAGTTCCTAAGAAGCTTCGACAGCTTGGGGATGAAATGAAGAGATTCTCCCAGGAAAGGGTTATGAAGCGCTTAGCAAAAGGCAGTTCCCGACCTGACTTTATACACGCTATGAGTTCAAACAAGGGAGGACTGGTGAGTACAGTGGGGGTCTACATTTCCATAGACATCATTGCTATAGCTAATATCTACCTATTTAGGCTCTCACCAGAGAAGAAATCGAGAACAATGCCTTCGTCCTAACAATGGCCGGTTCGGAGACGACGGCTACTGCGCTCACTGGTGCGATATACCAACTTGCAACAAACCCCGGAGTCATGGAGAGCCTCAAACGTGAAGTTAGGGCATCCTTCACGGAGCAAAGTGTGATCGACTTGTCCAACACGGCTAAGCTTCCGTATCTATGTGCTGTTACGCAGGAGTCACTGCGTATATACCCTCCGGGTCCCAACGCACAGCCACGCATCACTCCATCCCAGGGTAATGTCGTGCTAGGAGAGCGCCTGCCAGGCAATGTAAGCATCGGGAATGGAGCGCAAGCAATTAGTCAAGTAAGCTGATATTATCCGACCGTTGCACAGACTGTTCTAGGAATTCCCCAAAGAGCTATGTTTCTCAGCGAGTCCAACTTCAAGCGGGCTAAAGAGTTCATCCCAGAGCGATGGCTGGGTGATGTTGACTTCTTGACCGACCGGAAGGACTGCTTCAACCCCTTTTCTGTTGGACCACGCAACTGCATCGGCATGAAGTAAGTACTTATGTAATATGACACCTATCAAGGTTTTCATTCCCCGTTGTGTTTGAGTTCTTTGGGCTGGACTAACTGTTTTAAAGCCTAGCGTACGCGGAGTTTCGCATGATTTTGGCACGAATAGTTTGGAGCTTTGAGATCGATATCGCAGAATGCAGCTGCAACTGGATGGAGGACCAGCGCTCGTATTTGCATTGGGACAAGACACCGCTTTATGTATATCTATCCCCCCGATCATAATTTCAAGGCAGTAGAGTATTATGATAGTATTCATGCCAGCCAGAGAGTAGACACTTCAGTCTCATGCCCCTTCAACGACCTGTTTTAGTTCCGGCGTGCCGCTGGCCGAGTTTGTCTTCTTTAGGCCGCACGAGTGCTACACCACAATAAGCCCACAGAACACTAGGCCGATAGGAGAGCCCAGGTTCCGCCTTACATGGCTTGAAGGCGACAATTATGCTGGTGGTACCAGTAGTATTCCTCTACCGAAGGATGGTATAAGGTTAGGGCGCGTTCTGCCCATCTTCATTGACTGTACAGTGGTCACCCCTGATAAGAGATGTATTGCCGCAACTACCTAATATCTCCTTGAAAGGCTGGCGTCAAAAGTCTTATGACTATTATCTCACTACAGACCTTAAAACTAGAGTAATCTCATAAGTAGAACCAGCTAGAACCTATATATTTCCACTTAGAAGCCTTCTAATATTGCTTTCATCAAGTCGGACCCCCTATTTCCGACGCACCCTCCTAAATGATCACTACCTGTAAAACTATTTAATCACTCTTCAATTTCTTAGTAACTAGCTAACTATAATATAATCCTCTTTATCTATAGGATAATTAGACTCGCCTAATTCTTTAGACGAGTTTCTAAACCCCTGACCCTTTATTAAGCCTTTTAAATAGCCTCGATTAAAACAAACTTCGAATTTGAGCTTATATTAACTTTTCTTCTCCTTATAAGCTGTATAGCCTTATTCTAGACCTTTAACCTTTCGATCTTCCTTAGAGCCTAAGCTAATTAGAAGTCTTTCTTATTATAAGCCTTTTAAACCCTTTAAAATAAAGGCTATTAGGTAGTATTATTAATTATATAATTATATTAATTAAGTTAAATCCCTAAATTAGTCAAAGTAACTTATATAACTACATTAAAGTTATAATTGCTTTTTATAGAGGGTTTTAGCTAGCCTTAAGTTAAATCCTAAGCTAGAATTTTATTTTTAAAAAGAAGGGGGCTTATTAAAGGCTTAGCTATTACGATTAGCTATAATCTAGCTCTTTTTTAACTATTTCTAATAATTAAAGCTATTAGCCTTTCTTAATAAGCCTTCTTGAAATAAGAAGAAAATTCTTCTTCTCTATAATTAAGAAATTATTATAATAGCCTCGAATATAACACTACTTCGGCTAAGCCTTTTTAAGTAATACGAAGACCGCGAAATTAATAGGTTAAAAACTATAAGAGGTATAGAGAGAGGAAAAGAAAGTATATATTATTCTAGAAGTAAAGCCATATAAGATCAACTATTATATAGCGTCTATAGCTATTAAAGATAAGTAAATGGAATCTTTAAGAGTTTAATAGTTAAGTGTAGGGAATATAGATGTTTCTTAGATATTTATTAGTTTTCAAGTCTATTATCTACTTTTCCTTTCTTACTATAAAGTATTAAGCTTTAAATTTCTTTATTATTTTAAATCTCTCCTAGGAACAACTATTTTTAAACTGTTCCCCCCTTAAATATAATACGATAAGGAAAGGCTACAGTTATAGTAAAGATTCCCTTTATAAAGGTATAACGCGTGCACTACCTACACTACGTACTACAGAGGAGCAAAAGATCTACAGTATTAAACTCTATTTAATACGGTAGAAGCACGCCTTATAGGTATACGCTACTTTATTATAATTATACCTCCCCTCCTAGAAGGCTCGTCCCCGAGCTATAGCTCTAGAGCAACGATAACGATAACTAATAAAGCACGTGTCTAAAGACGTTAGACCCTTAAGCGTTATTTTAGTCCGCTAGGCTTCTAAAGCTAAGCCCGCGCTATATTAATCGCCCTACGTAAATTTATACGCTTTAATTAAAACTAAAATATCTTATTAGTAAAGGGGAAACTAGAATCGAATATACGACCTCCGTATTTCTAGTTTACCGGGAGAGTTTAATACTATTATAATACGTATACTATTTATACTACGTACTATAGAGGGGTAAAAGATCTGTAGTATTAAACTCTGTTTAATACGGTAGAAGCACGCTTTATAGGTATACGTTACTTTATTATAAAAGGAGATCTTTACCTTTAAACTAAACTATTTCTATTGTATAGAATAGCTTTCAGAACTATTTAAGATAAGACTATTCGAAATTTAGCCTTTTATAATACCTACCTCGTTTATACTATAACGATTCTTAAGTTTAATAGCTTTAATATTAAAAAGAGTAAGATAATTAAACTAAAGCTTAATTATAGCTATTATAGCCCTATAAGCCTTAGAGCTATAAGCCTTTAGCTTCTTTAACCTGCAATTTTAAGATACGTCTTAAGAAACCTCGAGATCTATTGCTTTCTTCCTTAGTTGCTTTAAAGAGCTAATACTTACTAGGTAGATTTCTTTAACTAAGTATCTGTTATAGGAAGGCTTGATTTAGCTTAGGTAAGAGCCTATTAGACTAGATAATACTCTTATATTAAATAAACCTTTATTTATTTTTAAAGGCTATTTAACGTAATTAGCAGCCTTTAATTCCAAATCGTAAGGTAGCTTTTAGAATTCTAAAGTCTTAAGAAGCCTATTAGATAAATAAGCCGTTTATAGTAGCCTTAATAGCGTTAGAAATATATGCTTCGATATATAAGTTTATAATAGATTAATTAACTTATAGTTTAAAAATAGAGCTATTCGGACTAAAGGTAGTTAAGAGATTAATAAGTAAAACGGTATAGTGTTATAGTAGTAGGGCGAATAGCAGGTAGAGATACTAGTAGGGTTAGGGTTATACAGACCCTTCTACTAGCCCTTCTAATAAGCCTCTCTTATCGCCTATACCTTTTACTTTAATTAGTATAGCTAGGCCGTTTACCTTCTTTCTTTCCTTTCTTTCTTTTAATAGATAAACTTCTTCGATAATTAATAATATTCTACTATTAAATCGAGCTTTATACTATAATCTATTAGATTCTCGTTATATATAGTAATTAAAGGTACTAGAAGTTCTAGAGTATATCGGAAGTAGATGTACGTTGAAAATAAGAGATCCGACTTATTATAGTCTTAATCGTTCTATTACCTAAATCGTATAACTATATAATCTTATTATTCTATTAAACTTTAAGTCTACTACATATTATACTTCTTATATTTATATTAAAAGTATTTAAAATATATTAAAACTTCTTTTAAATATAATATAATAAAGCTTTAAAACCAATTTTAAAAAGCTTTAAACTACTATAAAAATAAAGCCTTTATAATTACTCTATTATATAATAGTAAGTAAGACCCTTATAAATAATTATACTAAATAAAGTAATAATTAATATTATATATTTTAAACTATATATTAAATTCTGTTATAGGGTAGCAGGGCTATAGAGGCTACTTAACCCTAACGCTAACGTACAGATTAGGTAGCAGTTATCTAGCAGCCCTACCTGTACTTTAAGTCTAAAGGCTTCCTTATAGGCCTGCCTTTCTAGTTCTAGTTTTCTTTTTCTCTTTAGCAATAATTCGATTAATATTTATAAATATACCTGATTTAAGAGCCTTACCTCTTCTATATCTTATACTATAGCAAATTCCCTATCTTTAATTTACTGCTATTACTTTATAGTCTTTACTATAACTAATGCACACCCTATCTCTAAGATATAAGGAGGC
This sequence comes from Cytospora schulzeri, assembly GCA_003795315.1. Lineage (NCBI taxonomy): Eukaryota > Fungi > Ascomycota > Sordariomycetes > Diaporthales > Cytosporaceae > Cytospora > Cytospora schulzeri. The sequence continues at coordinate 10,142 of LKEA01000091.1, forward strand.
AGGCAAACCACTTAAAGCCTATAGGCACAATTAATAGGGCGATATCCAGCTGTTTAGCTAGCCTAATTCTTTTAGTGTAGTAGTTAATCTAGTGTGCAACAAATAGTCTATAAAAGTATATACTATATAGAGAGTATAAAATCGTTATCTCTATAAGCAGAGTTTATTATATTATATTAAGTACTATATTTGTTATATTCTTTATACTTTATAGTATTAAAGCTATATTAAGAAAACTGTTTATATATATAATATATCTAGCTTTTAATATATTAATAAAAGTGTTATATTAGTACTTAATCTCTTTAAAGTGTATAACGTTTATAATATAAAAGTTACTTTCTATAGAATTAGCTTATAACTTACTCGTTTAGTATATATATCCTTCTTTATATTAGACTTAAAGCTATAGTATAAAATGTAAAGTTAATAAAGTATATAAGCTTATAATGTATATTTCTATAGGCCTTTTAGGCTGGTATTATAACTTAATTCAATACATCCTCTATATAGCTATAATTACTTAAATGTAATACTTCTTATATATAGTATAAAATCTTTTATATTATAAAGAAGAGTAATAGAAATAGAACTATATAATAAAAGCTATTAGACTTTATTATATTAAAACCCTAAACTCTAGTATTAATTAATATGTAAAACAATTTAATACAACCAGTATATAGTTAAGGTATTTAATTATGAAACTCGAGCCTTGTTTTATTACACCTGTTCTATTAATGGGGCTAATCTATTTCTCGGGTAGCACCCTTTTTGCTGAGGAAAAGCTGCAGTGTTTAGCTCGCACGGGCCCTTAACACCTGCTCACCAACTGCTGCCATACGTCACGTCACGTCGCGTCACGTCACGATCCTCACCTCACGCGCATCTCATGCTCTAAACGCCTCTTTCCCTCCTGAGACGGCGTCCCAGCCGGGCCGCCCAAGATGCGCGACTTCATAGATTACCTACAAGAAGCCTTCATCACCGCCAGCGGAGGAAACACCTACGACACCAGCGTATGCTCACTTCACCTTTGCTAGCCTTCCCTTCCCTTCCCATTCCCTTCCCCTCTTCCATTAGCAGCATCCCTCACTCCTACTGACGCTCTCGCCAGTACTCCAACCTGGACCTGACCTCCCGCTCCCTTCTACACTTCCCCACGCCGTCCGGAAGCCGGATAACACTCAGCTCCTTCGTACGCCCCAGGTTTGGTACATCCTACAGCATCGGCATCAAAGATGGCTGGATTTCTTATCTGTACTCTACCCGCCCCCTGACGGATCCAACCTTCACCACATCCTCCGACAAGATCCCCCTGCAGAATCTGCTCCGATGCTACAGGGAGTTGAGCACGAGGGCCGTGAACCATGCCGTAGGCCACAGTCTCATATACGGGCGGCTATACCTCCCGCAGAACCGGCTTGAGGCCCTGGTGGCAAGCAGAGTAAGCAGGCAGGTGAACCTGACACTGAGGGCCGTAAGCCAGAACCAACTGAGACACGGCGCAACAGTACTCGGTCTCGCCCAATGGGATGACCCCAAGGGCAGGTTCGGCGTCGAGACCCTCGCGTCCTCCGACGGTGGCGTGTTGGGCCTCCGAGGTCTCTGGAACGCGACGAACCCGGCCCCGTCGACAGAGGTCCCGGAACCGACAGTACTGCCCGAGGACAACAAGGAGCGCATCAACGGGCGCTTCTCGGTCGGCGGCGAGATCTACTACGGCCTGCTGAACAAGTCCGGCGGCATGTCCATCGGGGGCCGGTTCCAGACCTTGCCCACCCACGCGGGGACGCCGCTCGCCGCCACCGTGACGTTCAACCTGCTGGGCCACATGAGTGCCACGTATGCGGTCCAGGCGGGAGACTGTACGCTGGCGAGCATGTTTGGGTTCAATGTGTATAGCTACGAGAGCGAATGGGCGGTGGGGATGGAGCTATGGAGGAAAAGAGGGCCCTTGGCAGCTGGGGTGGCTACGGAGGATGAGGAGGATGTCGTGACAGCGGCTGACGCTGGAATAGCGGAGGCAACCTGGACAAATTTGGGTGAGACAAATGGAACTGTGAAGGCGGAAGAATTTGGTCGCAAGGAGGTCGATCCAACTTTCATGGCAGCCATGACGCCCCTCGAACCAACCGGCACGACAACATCGTACACGATACCACCATCCCCTACCATCTCTGCTCCCAATCAACCCAGATACCGAGAGCGAAGCTTCCAAGCCAAGTTGGAATGGCGACTTGACGGTAACGACGACGACATCACTCCGGGGGAGACTTACGACCCGACAACAGGGGAAAACATTACCCAGGCGGACGAGCTGGAGGACGACTACCCTGCGGGTGTACTCAAGTGTCGCTGCGATCAGCACATGAGGCTAGGACTTCTGTACGAGAGCCGGTACAAGTCCTTGCTGTTCAGTCTGGGTTCGGACATTGATTTGAGGAAGCTGGATGCGCCATTCAGGGGAGTGGGCTTGGCGGTGCAGTTCTCATCTTGAACAGGGATATATTACAGGGCGACTTGCAATGAAAGTCGTTTGGTGTTATGGGGCATGGCAGCGGCGAGTCGGAATGGCCTCCCCACTCATGACGGGTTGCTTGGACAGGCGTTAGAAGGACATGATAGGTTATTAGCATCACTGGAAGCATTTGGCAGCACAGCGTGGATCTAAAGGGGTCAATGTACAATGAACTCAAGCAATTAATCACATGCACCTGTGCGGTCGAGCAGCGGACGTGAACCGCGGAGGTAGACTTGACTGGGACAACCGTATGATGGTCAAACAAAACTCAGTTTTGGCGGGACGGACTTGGATTGGGGCTTCTCTTGTGGTATATTTCACCAACATAGGGAAGCAACGGATCATGTCGACGTGGTATCATTTTCCCAAAATCCGAGACGAAAAACCCTGATCATTCCATGTGATCCATTTTAGACGCCTATGACCAATCCATTAAGTCCAAACCATACGCCATTACGATTCCTGCAAAAGCTTTGGGCGAAGCATTTACTCGTCGTCCTCCTCCTCATCGGCCTCAGCGGTCTGGGCAGCAATGCCTATAGGAAGAAATTGTCAGCGTCCTGTGTTTGCAGGCGAAAGGCAAGTGATAGAACTGTAACTTACGGTCCAGATCACGCTGGCCAGCCTGGGTGATGCGGCGGCCTCCCTTGTCCTCATCGATCTCGAGGATGCCGATCTTGGCAAGGGACTGCATGGCCTTACGGTCGACGGAGCCGGAGGCGTTGACGTGGTGGGAAGGGCGGGAGCCACGGTTGCGGGCGGAACCGTGAACCTTGCGGAGACGGCCAACACCAACGGTCTTGCGCATGTAGACGTGGCGAGCGACGGAGGCGGCACGGATGTAGAACCAGTCAATGTCCTGGGGGGGCATCTCCTTGGCAGGGCCAGTCTTGACCGTGTCGACCCAACCTGGTGAGCGAGAGCTTGTCAGCATTTGGAGTGAAACAACCTTTGTGTTAAGAACAGATTGGGTCGGTACATACCGGGGATGGGCAGCTTGCCCTGACGCTTCAGGAAAGCAGCGTATGCGTTGATGAACTTGTGCGCCTGAATACGAGAAAAATACCATCAGCAACCATTCCGTCTTCAGAAGTCTTTCGACTCCCTCACGCCTGCTCTAACGGTATCTTCATGTGTATGTGTATGTGTGTGTGTGTGTATTTTGCCACTCCATTGTGCTGCACAGAGTCGATTGAGTCGATCAAGTTGTTGGCTCTCTCTCTATCTTTCTTGTCCATGGCATCGATGGAGTGCACTCGTGTTTTGTGTGGAGGGATGGTTGTCGTTCGTGGGTTTCCGTTGCCAGGTCGCCTGGTTCTTGCGTATTCCTTCAGATTGGAAGAGTTGTGAGACCTACATCAACATCGCGAACAGTAACACCGCCACCCATTTTGAATGATTTCGATGGATTTCCTTGGGGAGATTGACTAGAAGGGTTGGTGGTCGGTTGCTGTCGAAGCGCAGTGGGATGTCGGAAGGAGGAAAAAGATAGGTTAGAAGTATGGGAAAAGTTTGGCGGAGTTTGCCCAGCTCTTCTTCGAAAAGCTAAAAGAACGCTAAGCTCTTTCCAGCCATTTTGTGAAAGTCGGTTGTGTGCGCACAGACCAGAAATGCTTGGGCCTTGGCGACAAACCGGCAGCTGGTGGCCAGTCCTACCAGGTGGCAGCTTACAGCTTACACTTCTGGCAGCTCCCAGACGACCCTTGCTAGTGTCAAGTGAATGGCCCGAGGCATGTAACCTCTTGTGGCAACCTCAACCTTTCTTCACCTGGGGCTGCAGACATCGACATGGAGTACCTTCATCCCCACTTCATTTCTGATTGATATTCCCAGTACCCAGCACACTGGCACATACTACGCACTGATACACAGTACCCAGTACCCAGTACCCAGTACCACGCAATGCAGAAACTCAACAGATCGATCAGTGGTGATCCATATGTACTTGTCATCTGTCACAGCTACCTCAGATCACTCACTCATATTACTCCGTCCTGTCATTCACGGAAATATCAGTCCTTGTCAACTGTTTCAGTTCATTGCTCCTACATACATACATAACTAGGTATACCTAGGTACAATATGTCCGATATCTGCAGGCCATTCCCAAAGACGCAAGACATACGCAACTTCTTGTCATGCATATCACGAATTCCCCATTACAAATTCACTTTCCCACCTTCTATGAAAGTGTTGGGCTGTTTCTGATACCTACAGATCCCGTTGCCCCTACTTTGATATTCTACTGGATGACAGTGGTCGACATAAAAATCCCTACCCCTTTTGATCAATTAAAAGTCCCTGGCAGCCTGCCCCCTTCAAGTTGTGCATGGAACCATGGTCTAAATCAGCCAAGCGGAGATGTTCCCGATCTCGATCTCCACTCAAACCTCCCAAAGAGCCTCGGTCCATTGATCCTTGTTGCAGTTTGCCGTTGCAGTTGTGGTTACAGTTGCAGACATCATGTCCCCGAAGGAGGAAGAAGCGAGTTGAAATTGATCTTGATCATGTTTTCCGGCTCTGAAGAGATCGATGAAAGAGATTTTGTTCTTCACTTCCCACCCCTCTCAATGGATTGTGTCTTGATTACCTAGGTACACCTTACTGCAACATGCTTGCTTCTTGCTTTTGAGACCTACCCTATCAGCATGGCTTACTCAAGGGAATATGCATGAATCACGGTGACTGGACATAGTGAGATGTGCAGGTGAAGTCCGAGTATGAGTATGAGCATGACTATGAGCATTTTGTGAAGAAACTCTGGTTGGAATATCCTCTGATCTTCTGCTCCCTACTTTCGTCCCCAATCAATGACCCATTCAGGACCTGACCCATCCATTCTCTTGCCCACAAAAGCCCACTGACGTAGTCCCCTGAGAATACCTACCAAAGGTCTATTTACTTGGGGCTTCCTGGGCTATCTCTGCTCTTAAGGTACTTTGCTCTTACTGTGGGGCCCTGGACATACGACGACTACCTATTAGCCGTGCACCTCTTCCTACCTGTGAACTGCCTACCAACCCCGGGCCTACCTAGACCAACCTACCAACCAACGGGATCCAGTCACTCTTTGTCGGCGAACTTGGCGGCGTCACTTTCAGATGTGAAGAAAGTGAAGCTTCAAAAGCAAGGATCATGCCGTTATCTTCAAGTAAGTCAATCTTTTCCAGTTCTTGTTTTCCGCAATAGTTATCATGGACAACAGTGCTGACATTATCGACTGCAGTTCCTGCCCTTGTGGGCAAAGCTGCTGCTGCTGTCGCAGGGCTCGCCTACCTCGACGCTCGCCTTAACCTTCGGCAGGATATTGATTTTCTCTTGAGCCGTAGGTCGGCTTTTGCAGGGATGATGAAAGCTGGTAAGGACTGCCTGCCTTCTATTTCCACAAGTCCCCCCTCCTCCCACGTTGCAAATGTATCTGGTGACAGAATCTGTCCACCGCCTTCCACAAAAACACTTGCAGCATACAGTACCGTGCCGAATCTAACATTCCACCAACAGGGAATAGCGGTCGTATCTCCATATACTACCACTTCGAAGAGTCAGTCAAGCGCAAAGGCTCTTCTGAAGCTCTCTGGTCCCATACCGAATGCCTCACTTACAACCAGACCTATGCCCGCGTCCACCAATATGCCCAATGGTTCTTGTTGCAGGGTGTCAAGCCCGGCGACCTCGTCGCCATCTTCATGATCAACTCTCCCGACATGCTTTGCGCTTGGATGGGACTCATGGCCATTGGCGCTGCCCCCGCCCTGATCAACACCAACCTTGCTTCCAAGGCACTGATCCATTGTGTCAAGATCGCAAAGGTGAAGCTGGTTCTTGCGGATGGAGATGACGAGATGTTCGGCCGGCTGGATGGCGTTAGGGCGGACTTGGAATCCAGTGGCCATCAGATCTTCCGTCTCTGTGATGTGCGGGAGGAGATCCTAGCTTTGGAGCCTGTGAGACCTGCAGACGAGTTGCGCAAGACTGTGAACATGGATGCGCCAATGGCGCTGGCCTACACGAGCGGTACTACCGGCCTTCCGAAGGCTGTCATCTTTCCCATGCTGGTGGGCTTCTTTGCTTCGACGGCGAAGAGGCAGGGCTTTGGTGCCGTCAAGGGTGATGGACAGAGGTGCTACAACTGTATGCCTTATTATCACCTCACAGGTGGTCTTCAGGCTGTCCTGCAACTCATGGTACGTATAGTTCCATCCTCGCATTCACCCTCTACATCTCCCTCCTATTTCTCTTGTAATTTCCTTCCATAACTAACACAGCCACTCGCCAGACTGGCGACGCCCTTCTTATCGCCCCACGCTTTTCTGCTCGCACCTTCTGGCCCGATATCCACGCGTCCCGCGCAACTTTCTTCATCTACGTCGGCGAAACCCTCCGGTACCTCCTCGCACAACCCCCCTCACCACTTGACAAGACCCATTCCGTTCACACAATCTTTGGCAACGGTCTGAGGGCCGATGTCTGGATCCCCTTCCGCGAGCGTTTCGGCATCGAGACGATCTACGAGTTCTATAATTCCACCGAAATGATGTTCGGCCTGAGCAACCCCTGCCGCGGCGACTTCAGCGCCAAGTCGCTGGGTGTCCATGGTGCCATCCAACGCCTGCTGTTCAGGAACCAATACGTAGCCGTCGCCACGGACACCGAGACGGGCGAGATGATTCGCGACCCTCCCGGCACGGGTTTCGCGAGGCGCGTTCCCCTCGACGAGGGCGGCGAGATCCTCGTCCGCCTCGACCCGGGCTCGAAGCTGCCCGGTCGTTCCTTCCGCGGGTACTGGCAGAATGACGACGCGACCGAGAACAAGATGGCCCGGAACGTCTTCAAGAAGGGCGACGTGTACTTCCGCACCGGCGATGCCCTGCGGCGGGACGGGGATGGTCGGTGGTACTTCTGTGATAGGCTGGGTGACACCTTCCGCTGGAAGGGGGAGAATGTGTCCACTACGGAGGTGGGTGACCTATTGGGGACATACCCTGGCGTGGTGGAGGCGGTTGTCTATGGGGTTGAAATCCCTGGGCACGAAGGACGAGCGGGTGCTGTTGCGCTGCTCCTTGAGGATGTCCGACGACGCTTTGACTTTGATGGCTTTTTGCGGTAAGTTGGTCCCCAATCATGGTTATCTTCGTGCTTCAATGGACCCTGACTGATGTCGACTGTGTGGGATGACAGACACTGCCGAGCTGGTCTGCCCAAGTATGCCGTTCCCGTCTTCGTCCGCCTTGTCGACGAACCTCTCACGACCGGCAATCACAAGCAGAACAAAGTTCCCCTCAAGGCTGAGGGTGTCGACCCAGACAAGGTCTCTAACGGCAACGAGGTCCTCTGGATCCAGGGCGGCAAGGGCGACGCTTACGTCCCCTTCACCAGGGAGGACTGGAAGGACCTCACCATGGGCAGGGCTAAGCTGTGAGCTTTCTCCTAGTTTCCAGGTGCCAACAGCCTATGCAGCTTGAAGAGTAGGCGATGGGTATTGATTTAGCGTCTTAATTACCCTGCCGTACTCAGCACAGCGCGTCGAATGACTAGAGCCTGGCAGAAAAGGTGGAGACAGATATTTGCGGAGGCAGACAAGAGCTCATGGTGATATGTGTACGATGTCACGACGACGGCATTTTCGGCGTTTAATCATAATTCGGTTGCATGGCTCGAGCTGAGGTGCATCGCCTGCTTTGGGGCTTCGTGGAGCATGTTGTTATGGACAAGGTGTTCTACCACGCTTGAGCATGATGTGGTTCAATGATCGGATTCGAAGATCGATCCAACTTTAACACGTTAATAGTTTCCTTGATAGAGGGATGTTTGCTTTGCGAGGAATGAAGTTTATGCCAATCTTTCCATATCTGCTATCTTCTGAGGGTGTTTGATAGCTTTACTCAACCTCCTCCGCATGGCTTGCTTGTTGCCAGTGACTGCAGCCGGGGAGTCAACCGGGAAGGCAGACAATCTCGATATAAAATTGGCTATGTCCGGGTCATCCGGTGAGTTTCAGGTACCCTTCTGGAACGAAGAGTAGCTCTTTTAACGCCCTGGGCTGGTAGTGGTGCCATAGTCTATCATCTGGTATCCATGACTTGGTCTGGATGATGAACATTTGAAAGAGATCTTTGTTGAAGGATATAGCCCGGTGCGGGAACTTACTTACTACCTATGTAAGTGTCGATATGGACTTTCTTGAGAACGTTCCTATTCTTAATCTAGCCTGAGTAGTAAAGCCTATCACGCGGAGGCAACAACCTAGCTAGGTATGTAATATCGCTTCCCAAGAGAAGTAGACTCTTGTAACACAACACTTGCGACTTTGACTGAACGCACTAGACAATGACATCGAACAGACATTTATGGGGGAAAATAATTTTAGGCAATGTGAGCGAGAAAAAAAGACGAAAGCTACACCTGAGTGTCCAACTTGTCCGGGCTCTGTTGTGGCTCGATGAACGCAGCCAGCCATGATCAACCTTGAGGCAGGTTGAAGCTGAAGTATGCAGCTTGTCGCCGCTGCTGCCAAGAGTGGACAATGACACGAAAGTTCTTGCAGTCAGTGGTCTGACAGTTCTGACTGAATTAGAGCTGATCCTTGCCTCCGCAGGTAGGTCTACGTAATACGCCCTGGAGTGCCCAGGTGAGCATCTGCCAGTCAGATCCCGCCCCGGGTCGGTCGGCACTTTTTTTGGGCACGGGGTCAGTTGGATCCAAAGCTGAGCGAGGTACCTGGGCGTAGGTATCCATCATGTACCAGTCCAGAGACAGTCTGAGGTAGAGATCTGGGTCGAGATCATGCAAGATCTATGTATCTGTGCGGCTTCTGAGACCCAGGTCCACGTGGAAATGAAGCTGCCGCCACACTTGTCCGTTGATATGTAATATGCAGGTAGTGTAGTACTGTAGTACTGTGGTACTGTGACTAGATAGGGACTGCTAAGGTGGGCCAGAGTAGATATCAGGGTAGTCTTCATCACTGATAACATAGTGGAAACCGTTGGCATCATATCATCGATAGTCCGGTACTTGTTACTACGTATGGCTAGACCCGATCTTCAGCTCTGGATTGCCTCAGCGACGAATCCCCTGAGGAAAGAGGACTGCTACTAAAGACTGTGGATGGGAAAAATCTGGCTGGCTATGGAAGTTGAACGATCTGGGAGGGAGGTGAAGATGGAAAAAAGGTGCGATATGCATACAAACATGCTTATGGTACTTACGGTATGTACCAAAGCGAAGGGCCGAGAAATGGTTGACCGAGAGGCTGTGTTTCGTGACTTGTCCCCAACTGTGCGTATCTGTGGCTTACTTAGCCAATGTCATCAAGACTCGTGCAGGTGATAGTTGGTGGTGTCTCAGGTGGTCATACTTCAGGGTCGAGGCGAAGATCAGGGGGCGTTAGTTAGTTAGTCTGGGAAAAGCTTAAAACTTTAAAACAGATCCGAATCGGTGGAGCCGCATGAGTTCAACGTCCAGTGTTCAACGTCCACTGATGATGACGCAGTCTCAACTTGACTTGATATTGAGAGTCCGTTTGATCATCGATTCTCCTCAATAACGCACTATAGTGAGTGACTGGACACTGATTTGTAACAAGGCTCCAAAAAGGTGTGTCGCCGATCCAGTACTCTGTACATACCGTACAGTTCCCAAGGTTCTCTTCTCGGCAGTGAGATGATATCCGGGTCTCGGTGCTAAAACGGTGTCAACCAACACCACAACAAAACAAAACAAAACATCACAACGGCCTGGTCAGGTACCACACCTCCCACAATTCATCAGGTTTTCGTGCGCTGTACTCGTGAAGATTTGCCCGTGGTAGAACCTGCCAAGATCACCTGGGGGCGGATCGCCCCCGCAGCATTGCCAGAGTCTGCCCATGTGTTCCGGATGATCACAATTGAACACCCTTGCTTGACTCAGGAGTCGCGAGTCGCGAGGCCGTCCAAATTCCGCCACGGTTTCGCACAGGCTGTAACATTATGTAGTATAGATGTTTGCTGGGACCCCCCATGGGGTGCCACAGTGTTACATATGACTGCTCAGTCACGTCGCTAGGACGTTAGATGGTAGATGCCCTCCCTGGTGGACAGTAGGCGGGAGTAGGGAATATTTTGACATGACGTCGAAACTGAATCCGGCGAGATGCATCGGGGCGAAACCGAAAGGGCGAAAGGGCGGCCACAAACAGTGGCCGGTGGCCGGTGACCGGTGACCGGTGACCGGCGACAGATTGGTGATATGGTTAGTATACAGGCCGGGCCATCCAATATTGATTACAAAGCATGCACTTGGACAAGATGGATTGATGGGAGGAGAAAGGAACAGGCGACTTGTCAACTGTCGACCCGTTGTTTTACTACTGTGTACAGTACTTCGATCTGACGCCCCGGCAACCCCGGAAACATGATATCATGCATAAACCTTGCAGAAAGTCGAGACACTCATACGGCAATCTCTGGCGGTGGCTTGATGAGGGGGGAAAAAAGGAAAGAAGAAAAAAGCTGAGGGGGAAGAAATCACGAGATTTGTATCTGAATGTCCCCGCCAGGTAATGAAATTTTTATTTTATTTGCCAGAATCAGAGGAGGATTCATGGATCATGTTGCTTCGTTCTGGACCCAAGTACCTACTAAGTACGGAATAAGCCGTGGTAAACAAAGAGAAAGATGAAAGAAAGAAAGAAAGAAAAAAAAAGTCTGCCAGGTTTTTCGCTCTGGATTGTTAATGTCTTCATTTTCTTTCCGGTTTTATTCCCGGGTGCACCCGGGGGTCACCCAATCTGACAAGACAGACAAGACAGTCCAGGGGGTCCAGACTACTGTACATATGTATATGTATATGCAGATTTTAACCTTCCTAAAAAGTGGAGAGATTGCGCTTCGCGAGAAATGGAGGGAAGAAAATAGACGAGCCAGACGAGTCAAGACTGAGATGGAAAGGCGCGAGATGCAAAGTTGGCGACTGCACGCTGCACGCTGCACGCTGCACCGGCAGCAACGGTGGAAAGGTGGGGCCGTTAACGGCGGGATTGCACATGTGTTAGCCACGTCCCGCTAAAACCTCCCCGTTAGCCTACTCAAGTGCCCCGAAGCTCCCGGACAACGGTACTTACAGCAGTACTGTAAATGCAGAATAACAAGGAAAGGAACAATTTTTTCTACATAGTACATTGTTGAACCTTGGCAATGAGAACGCAACAAACAGGAATAACAATGGCTTGACACCATCAGTTTTGGGTCATTATTCAAGACTCTTTCACTTTGCCAACCTGCCAGCCTGCCAGCCTGCCAGCCTGCCAGTCAGTCAATCCATCTATCCAGTCGATCATCACTTTATCCCCACACTGCCACGTTCACTACGCACGTGTGTATTACCGTATGTATGTATGTATGTAGTCAGTCAGGGTAGTGTAGTGTAGTGTAGTGTAGACAGTCAACTGGCAGGGGAGTGCATGAAAAACAAGCTTGATTTTCTTTTTCTTTTTCTGTCTTCCAAGGTTTTCTTTGACTTGCTTTCTGGTGGTGTTGTTTCCCTCTCCCGCGTCTTACTCCGTTATCTCCTCCGTAACTCCCTTCCGTACCTCCGTACCCAAGTACCTACCCAGGTACCCAGGTAGGTACTCATGCCTGCCTTCCAAGCTTTTCCTAGTACCGTACCTACCTCCTCCCCTGTTACGCCGAGATTAGTCACACACCAAAAGACCTTGCAAAGTGCAGGTGCAAGTGCAGTAGTAAATGCCCAGGTGCGTTCAAGTGCAAGTGAAAATGCAAGTATGACTGCGAAGTGCAGAAGTATCACCATACTCAGTGTACCTGTCTAGGTACCTATGGTGCTAGGGTATAGGTAATGAGTTAGTTCCTAAATCTCCCTTCTTCTCACCCCCCCCCCGGAATCCCATATCTCTCTCGCTTCCTCGCCCTTTTACTCATCCAAAATCTCCGCGAATTCGCCCCGGCCTCATTTCTGAATGTCCGCCTCTTGCAGACTTAGCAAAGAACTAACTTGTCACGTACGGTTGGATGCATGCATGCGTGCATGGGGAGAGGAGGAGGGTAGGGGGGGGGTTCCATGATCGTCAAAATAAATACGGTACCTTGACCCAAGTATTTGCCAAGTTCCTCCTTCTCCATCGAATATCAAACCTTGGAACACACCTCTTTGCCCCGCCAAATACCACCTTCGTATATACTTGCACCCCCTCCCTCCTCCATACTACAGAGAGACAAAGTGGTATGATCTTTTGTGTCGAATCCCATCCACTCCCGCCACACCTTTTTCTCATCTACTCGACTTGTTTGTTTGTCTACTACTTGTAAAAGTCGAGCGTCGAGCCACTCTTCCCCCGAACTCCATCTGAGACTGCCAGTCATCGAGACTCTACACAGTACCAACTTCCTACACTACACTACACCACACTACACTACACTGCACCTCTTTACTACTTACCACTACACTCTACTCCTACTTTAACTACTACAACAACAACACCATCGACTCCGGCTTGACACGTTCTCATCTATCCCTACTTCTCCTCGCATCAAGACGCGCCGCCATCTGTCAAGACAGTAGACAGACCACCATATTCAGGCCTACACGCAGTTTGATTCTTTCCTGTTTGTTTGTCCGGCATAAAACACTCGCTGTACCGTCCAACCGTCCAACCGTCCACCGTCCATTCGGGGGTCATATTAGAGAGCGAGCCCAGGCCAGTCACCAATTCAACCTCACCGGTCTAAATCTTCAAGGATAAGCCTTATTTGGTCCCCACTCTTGAGACGACATCGTCCCACTATCTATTTCCTCTCTCCTTCTCGCATTCCTCACATTACCTACTCCCATCCCCAAACCATACGGCAATAAGGATCTGGTCTTGCTGCATCTTCCGACTGAACATGGCAACTGTCGCCGTGGCATCGACGTCACCCACACCTATAACAGCTGCCAACATGCCTGCCCTGACAACGGCTTCGCCTCAAGGAACACCCGCACCACTGGAGAGCCCTAGCCTCACAGACAGCGGTCGCTCAAGTGAGACTCTCACTGAGCATGAGGCCCAGAATGTTCCACGCCTAGACACCATTGGAAAGGAGCTGCCATCAGAAACCGCACATGCTCCCCAAAACACCAAGTCCAAGAGGCTCAGGCCCTTCCGCCGGAATAGCAAGCTAGCCAAGGTCGGGCCCGAGGACCATGCTGCTGATGCTGATCCCGACCGCTCCGTCTCAACAAGTCGTGTCAAGACTTTCGCCAAGGCCTTCAAGTACTTGTGCAACCTGACTCCGAAGCAGGTGGATGACTTCATGGCTTCCTATGTCATCTACAACCTGGACTGGGAGGATGAGACCCAGATGATTGAGACTCTCGGTCCCAACTACCAGGAGAAGGTTGGCGACTGCCTCAAGTCCTACTATGGCGTACTCAACCACCTCTGCGCTCTCGGTGAGGTTGAGAAGATGTACATCCCTCCCGCAGTAGACATGAAGGTTTCTGTGAGAGACAACCAGCTGCTGTACGAGGAGTCCATCGCACGGGATCTCGGCCTCAAGCCTGGTATGCGAGTCCTTGACCTGGGCTGTGGCAGAGGTCGTGTTGCCGCCCACATGGCCAAGTACTCAGGTGCTCGTGTCACGGGTCTCAACATTGATCCCAACTCAGTCGCTCAGGCACAGGCCTTCAACGACGACCTGGGCTTCGATAATGACTTTGTTGTCAAGGATTTCAACGACCTGCCACTGCCATTTGAGGATGAGACCTTCGATGCATTTTACAACATCCAGGCCTTCAGTCTCGCCAAGGACCACCCCGCCCTGTTCAAGGAGATCTACCGAGTCCTCAAACCCGGCGCTCGCTTTTCTTCTCTGGATTGGGTCAAGTACCCTGCCTACGACGAGCACAACCCAGAGCATGCAGAGCTCATGCGTCGTGTGAAGCCGCTCATTGGCGCCGTCGGGACACCCACGCCCGCATCCTTCGAACAAGCACTTGTCGACGCCGGGTTCAAAGTGACTACGTCCGACAATGCAAGCGTCGATACGGACGGTCTACAAAGTCCGCTCATCGACAAGGTTGACCTCTACTTCCGGTCTATGAGACAGGTTATTCTTGGCCTTGTCAAGCTTCATGTCCTCCCAGCGCATTTCAAGACGCTGATCAACCGCCTGTGTCTGGATGGCAAGGCCTTTGTGAAGATGGATGAAATGAGGCTCATCAGTACGAGTTACCGTCTTATTGCAGAGAAGCCGAAGTCAGCGGTTTCGTTGATGTCAACACCTTCGGTGGATTCTGAGAAGATCAGTGCCAGCTGAGCATAGATTTTGGCGGTTGAGGCAACGGGCATAGTCGTGAGGTGTCATTGTTGGCGGAATGTTTAACATTAATGTGTATCTGCTCTAGACTTCTGGCATCATTAGCCTCATTATGTTATTACACGTACACTTAGATTTTGGGAAGAAGGGGGGCTTGGGGCGTTGTACCCCTAGCGGTGGAGTAGCAAAGAGGAGTCAAAGATACCAGGGAGGTCCGGTTCGGTTTGGCGCATTATCTTCTAAATACTTTTACTTCGAGTCGATCATCATCCTACCCAAGTCCGGTACTTGGTAGTGGCCTTAATGAGGGAATAAGTCTGGTGGGCAGCAGGGGTCATTTTCCGTGGTCGATCAAGGCGTAAGTACTGACTGCTTGAAGTTTCTGGTGTGGTTGCTATGACAGATGGAAAGAAAACAGACATCATTTATCACATGAAATGGCCAATATCTATGAGAATCGTGACATGTTGCATATTTCTCATTTGCGTTGCCTGGGAGCCCCGGTTGAGACTCTGGCATAGCTCCATCCATCTGTATGTAGCAGTGTCATTACATATTATGAAATCGACCAATGCTCTGTCTGTATACAGTCCTCAACGCGAACAACACTGCTAGAACTCGCGAGAATCAGAATTGAGATACAGACAGATGGTCACATTTCCGGAAGAATGGGGAGGGGGAGGGGGAGGGGGAGCCTGGCTACTTCGAACTTAAGTATATCATCAAACAAGTTTGTAAGGAGAGTATATTGGTATGACACTGAACCCCCTATGTGTTAACGCATGCAATTAAGTATCAAGTCAGGCTATGGTATACTATCACCCCGAGAGGTTTCAATGATTTCACAAAAAGGTACATTCCAAGCCTTTCCGAGAAACTTATCATACATCCTCGCCTCGCGCCCTTCTAGCATCTAAGTCCCTAAGCAATGGATCCATGGCTCGCTCCTCCGCAAGGATCACACTAAACAGCTCATCCTCGGACATGCAATCGTAGTTCGGTGGCTCTGTTCGTTGAGTCGGGGCCGCCATGGGCAAAGACGCAGGCAAGGCATCACGACGTTGCCGCGGCGCTGTATTGGCCATTCGACTTCGTCGATCTCCGGCATGGGGCCTACCATCAGGGATGTCATGAACAGCTTCGGAATTCCGCGTATGTGTTCCTCTCTCGCGCACAACCCGAATCGATTCTGTTCTTATCGTGCCGCGGTGCCTGGCCCTGTGGTCAGCGGTTCTTCTGTGTCTTGTAGGTACTGTTTTGCTAGAACGTCTGCGTCCAGCCCTAACTCCAGCCTGATCACTATTTCCACGGTGGTCTCTACGCGCTACGTCCAGTATAACTGATCGCCGATGTCTGGGACTACTATGCCGCCTTCTTCTGCGTCTACGGGAATTGCTTGACACACTGCTACTTCCACCACTACTCCTAGGGTACCGACGCCTCTGGTGGTGTCCAGAATTGCCGGAAATATATTGTCTCCTACCAGAATTTCGGTTTCCTGAGGTGTCCGATGACCATATATCCTCGCTGGTTGGTGATGATGATGGCGATGGCGATGGTGATCGCATACCGAACAGCCTCCGTAGGCGACGGCCAAGTCCACCGCCGCGGGTGTCAACTATTTCTCCATGCCCACTGGCTTCCTCCTCGCCGTTGTTGGTTCTGAACACTCCAGGAGCATTCCCCTGGCCTCGAGCCACTTGTCCACCTGTGTCCCCGACCGCGAGGGCTCGTGTAGGCGGGGATCCCGTCTCACCTACGACCACTGTCTCATCTATATCAACATGCGTCGTGAATCGAGAGCGGAAAATTTCATCTTTGGGACAGCGTATATGTCGGCCTTTGACTCTGTGTGGTCCTTGGATATGTACTTCGGTGCGTGGATGGTGTCGTCTGCGACCGTCAGAGTGGAACCAGCGACATCTATAGAATGAGTTTGGTCAGCTACAATGATCACATTACGGCAGATATCTGATGGTAAATGCCAGAGGAAAGGCAAGACTACCAACTCTGATCCGCATAAAGTATCGTGTCTGGATTCGGACTGCTGGGCGCACCAGCGCCCATTTTCGCTCTGTTCTATTCCGGTGGCTTTGGGCATGTCTCAACATATGGTGAGTTGTTAGAGATTGAAGAGGTCTAGGTTCTTTTTCTAGTTTGAATGATGAAAAGGGTGTTTGAGACGATTTGGAATTTCCAGCCATATATCCACGGCTGATCAACAGTAAATCATGGCCACCACCGAGTCACACGGAGTCGAAAGACTAGTGAATATCATTGCATTCACAAAGGTTTTGACAATCGCCGAGCGAACAAGCATCTCCTCTTGTCATCTCCTGGTCTTGAAAGGGATTAGTCACTCGTCATCAACTCGTCTGACGCCTTGTTCTGTCCCGCAAGCTGGTGAAGGTCGCACAGCTCGGACGATTATCTATCTGTCAACTGATACGTTCTGTCATGCTTGCCGATGTGACTTCTAGTACCGAGTACAGCGATTCAATATATAGTGAGGTCAAACTCCGGCTGGTCAGTGATGTCGGATATGAGCATGGTGATACATATTAGACCAACACACGTCATGCCCTTGTCCTCAACCCTGCACTGAACTGGGCATGCCCAAAACCTTCCTAATATTTCGCTAAGGGACACACATACCTTGGGGGCCCCAGGTGGCTGAGTACTTGAGTACTTAGTAATAATGCCGTCAGCATGTTATATGCAACACATATACACGGCCATGGCCGACCTTGAGCAGAATCGGACGATGACAATTAGTTATTACTTGAGGAGATAAGAATCTTGAAAACGCATGACAGTGGTCCACACTTCCGGTGCCCTCCACAGTCGCCTCGTAGTAATGTATATGATATCTCAGATTGTGTGGATCTCACCACCCGAACAGTCCAGATCAAGTACGCACTCCGCACATGCCAAGCATTTTGTTTGAAAGCATCTACATGACCGAGCCGCCCCCGGGAACAGTGCCAAACTTGGCAACCAAAGATCAAAGCATCCAGAGAGGAAAGGGGGCTGTAGACCGATGATTTATTCAGTAGTTACTGGCCATCGCGTCTCCCCCTTGGGCTAAGCATGACCCGTTCTTAGTATTGTACTTCCATGGACATCAAATAGCTCACTGGTAGCGAGAGGGTGGAGAGGAAAGGATTTTTGAACTCCTTACAAGACAGTCTGGGCTCAAGTCAATTACTGGAAGGCGAGTGGGAAAAAGAAACCTAGCTTCCATCATACACAGCCCGCGGCGTACGCGCCTTGCTGGATTACGGGTCCACGAGGTGAAGGATGTGAGCGAAGGGAGGTACGGTAAGAAATCAACAGCAAGCTATAATAATATACATCGTAATATAAAGCGAGAAAACAGACTCATGCAGTGTTCCTACGTTGCCACACAGCCATTGTGTTCTGGCCCTGTCATTAGACCTCGGAAGTGTTCTGTTCTCAACGGTCGCGCCCGCTCCCTGCATCCTCCCCATACCAAATCGGGGCCGAAAGGTCTAACCAAAGGGCCGGAGACTAATAAAAACCGGGCCCGAGAGGGCCAAAAAGGGCGAATGATCCGACGAACGGAGTTGTTGTGGGTGATTTCTGCGGGCGGGTGGGTAAAGGCCGCGAGACTCCTCTCGCGGGCCTGCTGAAGTTTTGTGCATACATACATAGTATACAGGCAAGGGGACTATTCTCTTAAGACCAAGGCTCCTTGGAAGCGGAATGGGCTGCACGTATCTCGTACCTCCCATCATCCAACCTGGTCCTCCTTCACTGATAGATCACTGATAATCAGATCTAGAACTGTTATACGGATATGTTGACAGTCCTATGGGCATAACACCATGAGTCGCTCTCTTACCACATCCGCCATTCTTGGCCTTCTGTCACTGTCTTGCCTGACCAGCGCCGCATCTGTTTCCCGTCGAGATGGCAGTAACGCATGTACTTCGCTGAACCAAAGGAAGGCTTGGTAAGTAAACTTGTTTACCTGTTACTATCCCGACTGATCGTGTACTGACATGTACTTCTGTTACGCAGGCACACTCTTACCAATGATGAAAAGGCAGAGTACCTCCAAGCTGAAAAGTGCCTGATGTCTCGCCCAACCAAACTCAATGTTGAAGGGACCGAGAACCTATGGGACGAGATCCAATGGGCACATGTCCTCCAATCCAACGATATCCACGGAGTTGGCCAGTTTCTTCCTTGGCACCGGTACTACATGCGCCTCCACGAAGTCCTCCTACAGCAGGAGTGTAACTACACCGGAGCTCAGCCCTACTGGGACGAGCAGCGAGATGCTGATGCCGGCCCTATCGAGGACGCCAGTGTTTGGGGCACTGATGACCTCAGTTTCGGAACCGGTGGCCGTGAAAGTGATGGATGTGTTATCAATGGCCCGTTTGCGAACACGACCTTGAGACTTGACATGAGTTTCGGTGTCACTGATCACACCGAGTACTGCCTAGGTCGTAACTTCACTTCAGAGTACTGGCTATGGGCAAACAGCACTTACGCCGACGAGTGCTTCGCCGCCACCAACTATGAAGATGCTTGGAATTGCTGCATTGTCAAGCCACATAGCTCCGCACACCTGGCTGTCTCTGGAACGGTAGGTGGTTCAGTCCATCTATGTGGCTCCCTTATTACGGGCACTGCTAACTCTTCTGAGCAGATGAAACTTCAAAGCGCCAGTCCGGGTGACCCGCTCTTTTTTCTCCATCACACGAACTTGGACCGGCTCTGGTGGCTATGGCAGTCAGCCAACCTCAGCTCCCGCCTCACAGATATGAGTGGCCGCAACACACCGACCGAATCCGACCTGGAGAGTGACGGGTGGTTATTCCCCTCGGACAGTGTGCTTGAATATGATGGTGACCCAGCTAACGTTACCACCATGAACCACGTCTTGTGGATGCTGGACCTTCTACCCAACGTTACGGTGGCGGATGTTATGGATGTGAGGGGTGATGTAATATGCGCTGAGTATATTGAGGAGAATGAATGAATGAAGGTGTAATACCCAAATCCGTTATAATTACAGGAGATGCTTGTATAGCCATCAGTGGAAGATCAGGCTGTCTCCAAAACCCAGGACATGAGCTGGAGGATATTATAGAGCAGACGAGGTTGAGTAACAAGTTTGGGCATATATATGTATGCCATTCGTGGTTCAAAGGGGATTTGAATTGAGTGTTCTCACCCAAAATCTGATAGGCATTATTGAGAACATAATAGCATGATAGAGGCGGGTTCAACAGAAGAGTCTCCAGCTTGTTCACTTGTGCTTGATACCACTAGTATTACTCCTGAAAGCTCTAAACTCAAAGGGACACATTGACCGGCACTAATCAAAGACCAACCGGAGTCTCGTCAGCTGCCAGCAATAAGAATTGATTAACTTAGCTGGTAACTACCACAAAGCCGTACTCAAACAAAGCAAGTCTAAAGGAAGGATGACCCCACGGCATATGGCCAACAAAGCTCCTCCATTCAGTCTCGTCTTGACATATCAACGGTGCTCGCCCAATGGTGGCTGCAAGAGAGATTTGCCTGCTCTCCAAGGGGTGCCAGGTTCAGTCTGAACAGTTCCCGAGGTCCCAGCCACCTCTCAACTAAACAAATGATCATCTGCCTGTCCCTTCATGAACAAAAGCTTGGAGACCGACGAATAGCTTATCCGCAGCCCTCAGTCTTCCAACATGCCTCATAGACCCCTGATGAAGTCTTTGTGGTCCTATCCCCACATCATCTCCAGTCATCCTTTGATCGATTTCCCTCAGGGCCCTTGGGTGGCTTGTGCCCCCCAACTTTGATGCCCCACCAAACTATCTCACCCAGCCACCTTCCTTTCTCCCAGCAAGCTTGCTTGCATGAGCGGGCCTACTTGGCCTTGGACTCCTTCGATCCTCCCAGCTTGTGAGCTACCAGATCCTGTATCGAAAGCTCCAGCTTGGAGTAATCGTTAAGGATTGATTGTTTGGCGCACATCACACATGCACGCTTCAGCATGTTGATGTGTTCTGGTGCACATGTCTCAAAATTAGTGCCCCAATCTTCCAAGAACTGGGAGCCGTGTGTGACGTAGTAGTCGCTGGAATACCAATCCATCAGGTCGGTAATTTGGTCCTTGCGCTGTTTGTCAGACTCGTTGGCACATGGGCCCCAGATCTCATCCATAAAAGTCTTGACCTCCTCCTTGATGATTTTGTAGATTTCCATGCGCTTCTGCATGTACTTCTGCTGCATAGACATCGAGATCTTGCCATTCACCATCTCAGCAGGAATGATGTGGTAGCCGACTTTGCCGTGACTCTTGCAGGGGCCAAAACGGAAGCCGTACCTCTCGACAGATGCCTGTAGCTTCTTGATAATCCCCGGGGACTTGGTGGGGTGATCCTCCTTCTCGTAAAGGAATTGAATAACCTGTATAAGTGAGGACTGTTAGAAAAGGGAAACAGTACAAGGTGGGCAGGTCGACACGCTGTGACATGGACAGGGGGAGTAAACTTACAGGCAAGCTGTCTCCATTGATGCATGCCAGGGTCACTTCGATTCCAAATCCATGAGCTTCCGTGGCAATATCGTCTATGGTCTCGGTGAATGATCGCCTGACCACCCCTGAGGCTGTGTATTGCTTGTGTGACAAGGTCCCTCGCAGCTTGACTGCCCACTTCAAAAATTCTCCCCTCTCCAACTCCTCGCAGTGGCATCCAGGGACCACACACTCGACCTCGGCACTTGGTGGATTCATAAAGCCCATCATCAGCTTGGTGGATGGGATGGGATTGAAAAAGCCCTCCAAGGAGCCCCCCATAATCTTGTCATGGCTTGCGCTGTGCTCAAAGGTATTGACCATCGAAAGCACGCTCTTGTCTATGTCTGCAGCGTACTCCTTGCCTGTCTGGGTCTTACGAGCGCCATGCAGGTGTCGGTACACATGGTTGGGGGGATAGCGGGAAGCTGCCCTATGATCCTCATCAAGAGACCTGAGCAGGAATTTCTTGTAATCGTGGCCGTTGGCGAGGTGGAAGAGAATCGCCTCATACTCTTCATCATATTTCCCATGTGATATGAATTGATGCGCGAGGGACACAATACTCTGCCCTATGTAGCGTGAATGGACGGTGTCCTCGTTTGCGGAGTATATAACCAGCAGATCCTGCAAAACTAGTTGTTAGTATACTGCTTGGGGACATAGGTGCCAGGGAGGGCATTCTGTATATGACACAGAGAGGGGAGGGGCAGACTGTCTGCCCTGAAGTGGATTGTTAAGAGCCGCCAAGGAGTCTGAGGAATATACCTTCAGGCATGCGTGGATCTTCTCCTTGGACCAGGTACCGACGTCCGACGTCTTCACGTCCTCGACAATGGAGTTGATGCTGTCATGTAACTGTGTCTTCGTCTTGCGTTTGCACTGCTCCCAACAGCCGCTCTCAATGACCTGACTGGCAAGTAACTGTGCCATCTCCAGCTGCTTCTTGGCCTCATTGAAGTTCACTTCCATGACCTTCAGTCTATTGTTGATCTCGGCAATCTCCCGTTCCTTTTGCTCGATGTACTTGTTTGCCTCAAGGATGTAACGAGCAAGCTTGTTCATACGAAGGGAGAGCCCGCATCCGGTTCCGGGGATGATCTCGTTCTGTTTGACGACGGCCTCAGCCATGTGAAAGAGCTTCTGGTCAGCCTCAAGGCGCTCCATGGAGGCTCGCCGTCTGTGTGCTTTGTTCTTCTTGGTTTTGCCACCATTCTTCTTCTTCTTTGCCTTGCAAACCTCTGTGTTGGTGGTAGACTTAGCCTGATCCTCCAGACCCGTGGGTTCAGCTTGGACAGTGACCTGCGAAGATTGTGCAGGCTGGATGGGTTGGGGATCGAAAGCAAAGGACACAGTCGTGGTGGTGTCGATGGGCTTCGAAGCGGTGCTCTCGAGGCTGGTGGTCGACTTCACATCGTCATTCACAGTCTTGCGATATGAGCGCGAGATAACTAATGACGACAGTGAGGCGCGTTGACGCGACGCAAGGTCACGGATGCGATCCATGGTGGGCGATACTGGCTGTTGCCCATGTGAAATCAGTAACCAAGGCGGAAACAATGAGGGTGAGGCTGGCCTGCGTCTGGACGACTGGAAAGACATTGGGAAAGGTGGCTAAGTATTGGTGAGAGTACATGCGATAGTGGAAGTAGTAGCTGGGAGAGGGGACGGACGTGGTGGTTAGGTGTGGCAGCCTTAGGGGTGATATGATGGTTGGGCCTCAAGGGGAGTTTGGAAGGAAGAATTGATAGAGGTGAACTTGCCTTCAAATAAATAGCTGAAGTAGACAAATTTGGACGTTGTCACAACCATGTGCGCAGATGTCTAGGTGTGTTGGCTGATCGACCAGTTGACGAGTGGTTACTTGGCGGCGTTGCTTACAGCACTGCCAACAAAGCTTGGCTGACTGGATGGATATCGCCGAATATGAAAGGCGATAAGGTTATTGTACCTCAAAAATGGTAGCTGTACCCAACAGATTGTGTCAGTTAATGGAAGTTATGAAGAGAGGAGGCTGCTAGGTGGCGGGGTTTTGGAAAGATGGAGGCGGTCATTGCAGTCTTACCCTTCAACCTGAGGAGGAAACCGATGAAGGCAGAAGCCAGAGGAAACCACGACAACGATTGGAGTCTCTGTTTCTTCTCAAGAGGATGGAGAGAATTGTGTGACTGTCTCTATGTCAACAGAGATGGGACGAAAGTGGGCAGGCAGTAGTCGAAATTGGTAGTTAGTCGAATATTTCTTTAACTTTTTAGCCAGTGCTGTGATGAAACTTATTTAGGAGTACTTGAGGCACCGCAACGGTTTAAAGCAGCTCTCTTAAGAGAACACAGGCCTGATGACGTCAAAGGACCAGTAAGTTGAGCTCTAAATGGAGCCGGTAACCCTTCTAATTCAGTGTCTTTGGTATGTTACATGTATCAGCTGGTTCCCACCTGTCACTTTCAAAATTCCGCTATATTGCTTCAATTCGCTATCCTATCTGGTTCTCTAAGCATATTCAAACAAATATGACCTCATTAGCATCCTCATATCAGCTGCCCCTCATCCTTCAGCTCCTACCGCCTCTACAGCAGCCAGTGCTCCGAGTGACTCCTATACCCCAGCATAACGACACGAGTCTCCCTTGAGCTGCATTTCCGGCACGTGTTTCCTCAAGCCACCCGCAGAGAATAATCCAGGAATACACGGCATACGACTCTATCGCTCAAGATTCACCCCATTGGACCTCAAAATCTCGCTCAAAATCTCGCTCTGGCTGAGGTCGAGCCTTCCATCCACTCATCTTGACGTTATTCCATCCCAGCTGCTCGGATGTGATGGTGCCCTGGAATCTTTTACAGTCGTTGCTCGAGAACACTATATAACCAGAACCGTGAACCCTGGCGCCGTCAGTCTTGAGAGTGCCGGTCTTGTCATCGGCCATCTCCCCCTGCCAGCGGAACCAAAACTTGGGATGACGGAACGAGTTCTTTTCGAAGGTGGAGACTCGACGGCGTTGACGCTCCTCTGAATCAAGTGAACTGGACTGGGACTGCAGATGATCCACGTCGGAGGATTCTTCTTCATGGTCGCTTTCATCATCTCCGAGTGCTTTCTTGCCGTCTGTGTTATCGACCTGCTCCTTTGCCTTCGCCTTCCCCTTGGAGTCGGTGGGATCCAGCTCCACCGAAGCCTCTCCTGCGCCGGTCCCTCCCAGTTGCTGCCAGATCTTCCATAGCAGCTTTCTGCTCCCCGCAAACACGACGCTGGCTTCCAGTACACCGGCGCACACCAGCGAGCCCAACAGACCATCCTCATCGTCAGTCAGGCGGTAAACTTCCAGCACTACTTCGCCGCGGCTGCCCCTCCTCTTCTTGGCCTTGGAGCCGCTCGCATTAGCCTCCGGGGCGGAGAGCTGCAGCTTGTCCATGGCAACACACTTCACAAGATGGGACCCGAACGTGTTGCTAGGTTGGAACTCATGGCGGCTGTTTCCTCCCTGGCCGCCTCGGTCGTTGCGGTTGTGGAGATGGCGGGTGTTGAAGGCCGCATCTTGCCAGTCATCATCGTCCTTCATGGTGCGGATGTGAGACTGCGATAAGTGCTCAATTGGGTACATGCTGTGGGTGTCTAGAGTATGCCTCGCTGTGCACAACTGAGGGCGTGAGGTTCAGTGTCCACTCCTTCTTCCGGAACACAGAGTAAGATGGGTTATCGCTGGTTGAATAATGCCAATACCGCTTCGTCTCATAGGTACATGTATGTGTCACTTGCAGCCACCTCTGGTCATGAACTGAAACCAAGGCTGGCGGTCCAACTGAGCTTCGAGTACCGGGCTGAAGTCCAGAAATGTCGACGTGGCATTGGGCCTTTTGTTGTTTTGTTGGAGAAATCAAAGTGACCAAAATGTGACGAATAGAAAATAAGTACAATGTAAGGGGTTCAGCGGCACGTGGTGCTCGGACGCGTGACGTCTTCACTTACAACATCACACCACTCCAAATTTCCCTCCATCGAG
The DNA here is from genome assembly GCA_003795315.1 of Cytospora schulzeri. NCBI lineage: Eukaryota > Fungi > Ascomycota > Sordariomycetes > Diaporthales > Cytosporaceae > Cytospora > Cytospora schulzeri. The sequence continues at coordinate 35,503 of LKEA01000091.1, forward strand.
AAGCGAAGGGTAGAAACATTTCAGTGTAATTATGTCCCAAACTCCTGCCATGTTCCCTTATCTTTCAATCCCTCCCTCTTTCTTGACAATAGATTGCTTATTAATTTGTGTGTTTTAACTCACATCTATGTAGACATCCAACCAATATCCAAGTAGTTACCGGGATATACGCTCGTATGTAGTGATCATCGGCAACGGCAAAAGCAACTGTTTCGCGTCAAGATGCGGCCCCCTCTAATACTTCGTAATATGCATGCATACATATGCTCATACAGCAGCAGCCCAGCAATTGACCGCCCAAATATCAGCTTACAGGATCCAAGCGCATAACGTCACACAAAGACGACGTGAGGTACAGAACTTCGGGCTATCACTGACCAAACAGCCACTCTCCAGCCATACTGATGATCCTGTCTCTCTTCAATATTCCGTCCTCAACCGTCTTCTCATCTGCCCTCATGTCGCCTGCCGTATCAAACGCATGCGTCGCATCCGGTACACACAGCCACTTGATCTCGCCGTCCGTGTCCTTCTCTTCCCACGCAAACCTCTCATCCTCGCCAGTGATCAGAGCCCCCGGCTTACCAGTCCTCTCAGGCTCCGCCTGTCCGATCGGCTGATCTAGCCCCGGCACTGGCTTCCCTGCAAGCTGACAGGCCATCTGCCAGGCTTCATGGCCAAGCATGTCGAGCTCGCAGCCCATCAGCCAGATCCGTCGTGGCAGGGAGCTTCTTTCGGCAAAGATGGGGGACAGCAGCGGGTCGCGGACGTCCTGGCCCACAGGTATATAAGACCAATTGAACGCCTCAGCAAAGGGCAACAGGACATCCTTGGCCCGACCACGGAGTCCGGCCAAGGCAGGCTTGTACCGCCTCGTCTCTTTCTTTAGGTCCTTGGAGACGCTGAAGTCTACGACGGGATAGATGGGGACAATGCCAGCCGTGATCTTCTCGCGAATAGCCGGAAACTGGCAGATGGCCAGTGTGAGGTTACCACCGGCCGAAAACCCCGCCATGCCGACTTTATCCTGCCTGATGAAAGGTGCCAGCTCCGGGTCAGTGAACACGGCGGTGATTTGCGCCTCCAGGTCGGACAACGGTCCGGGAAAGGGGGTCCCGGGGGCTTTGGAGTAATTGAGGGCGATGACGAGGGCGTTGTGCTGGTTGGCGAAGATGTGGTTGAACACGTCGTTATCGGACGGATCGCCAACCACAAACCCGCCGCCATGAATGGTGAAGAGGGTGGGCAGGGGTGTGTGAGCGCCCTCCGCATTGGCAGGGTTCCCATTGTACCGGTAAGATGTCGGAAAGAAAACCCGGACGGGGAGCTTTGGGCGTGATTGGTACGTCTTGATGATATTTGGATATGTCGCTGGCGGGTTCCGGCGCCGTTGCCAGTGCCGTATCGCCATGGCCGGGCCTACGACGAGGTACTGAAGTGCATAGACGCCCACGGCGAACAGGATTTGTTTGAGGATGGGCTTGGCTGGGTTTGGCAGTTTGCCAGGCCCACCGCCCGCAACGCCATTGTCATCTGCCATAGTTTCCAGTGGAAGATCTTTACCGGGTGATTGGGGGCTGATGAGGAGAGCTACCAGTCCTTCTTCTCGAAAGGTTCTCGAAGTGTTCTCGAAGGGGGAGAGTGGGAACGCTGTCGAGGTGGACAACATCGCAAGCTCGGCTGGTATATTATGGGGCCAATGCGATTGATGCGGGACATTAATACGGCACTTCAACGCGGGTCGATTAACCCGTTCAAGGTCCTTAGCCCGTGAGGATCACACTGAAACGCCCCCCTCTCAACGATGAAACCTCAAACTATTATTCCGAGCCTCAGATACCTAGGTGAATACTGATAAGGCGACATGGATATCGTCCTTCCAATTTAAATACGACGAGAACCGGACTGTGAATTCCATGTCATCTTGATTGTTGTGGGGTAGTCAACCGGTCCAGCTTTCGCCACCAGTTAACCCCAAATCTGCACATGTGAGAGCACACAGTCTGAGATTTGACAACAATCCATGGTTTACATGGTATAAAGTAAGGAATATAAGTCCTAGCTTTACCATTTCAAATACATGCGACCATACCCAGTGGAAAATTCGGGATCCCGTCCGCTCTCCCATAGACAAGCCGCTGAGGGCTGGATTAGTAGTTGGGTCGGTGACGACCAGCGAATACCCGGTGTTGCATGTTTATTTATTTTTGCGTTTTATTTTTGTTATCGTTTATCATTCTTTTTGTCTTTTCATACATCTCCCCTTCTTGTTATCAAAAACAGGTAAGCGTAGTAAAAAGCAATCTTTCATGAGTGAGACTGCGTCTGATTAGTTGAAGTAGAATTGTGAAGATAAATCTTCTTAGCAGATGTAACGTTTAAAACAGCAAAAAGATGCCTATGAGTTTCTAAGATTACTAATATTGTATAGAAATGGTCCCTAGTACAATTACTACACTTGAGATCCTGCCAAGTACACGCCTGGTAAACAGACTTGTTGCTCCTGCCCAGCAACTGTACGGGCCCGACTATAAGGCTTGCGAGGCTGGGCTCAGGTCAACAGCAGCCGTTGTGGTCACGTTCCGGGCCCTTCTGCAACATCTGTAGAGGCGGAGAATTCTGTATTGCAAGCACTTGAACCTGTCTACTTTGTGTTAGTGGGAGCAAAGGTTAGGTGATTACTCGTATTCTAAGGCTCCTAGCAACACAGATAGACGGACCACCTGGGCATCATTACAGTACCTATGGATATGAAGAGTAGGGAGAAGCACTATGAAAGTCCCAGAATACTACTCAGTAGGCCTTTCACTAGTATTTCTTAACAAGGTGACAGTCTCAAGTTGCTCTCCATTGTGACCAAGACCGTCCTTGCTTATGCAGGTAGGCATCTCCCATTGGGTCATGTGTTGCGAAGATGCTGCATGTTGGGAGCTGTCATCCATGTAAGTGCGGTCGCCGTTGGGTGGCGTAGTCTAACTGTGAGGTGAATGCCCAATCAGAATGTGAGTACCCACTGACTTAGTACTATATACTAAGTACTTATGTGGATAGTAATTCATACATTGGTATCATGCCCAACCACCCGAGTCCTCGTCGACTTCGTTCCCGAGGTCTGCCCTTCTTGCTCAACACCAAACTACCTAGGTACTGAATTCTTCCATTGACCACAATGGCTAGTCTTCTGATGAATCCGATTCAGACGCTGGCCCTCGCAGGGCTGCTCCTCACGGGCACCTATCTCTACACTAAACTATACTATAAGCGATTCAAAGAAAATGCTCACCTCCCACAACTTCCTTCCTCTCTTCTTTGGGGACATCTTAGAGTATTCCACGAGTTTTATAAGCGAGGCATTCCGGATCGACATCCAGGCAAGACTATCATTACCGTCCTCTTTGGAGTTTGAAATTTCGTTTTCTGAAACAAGAGAATAAATGTACCATTAGTTAGCACCACGTACCCTTTGCTGACTGGTAGACAACAGACGCAATCTTTGCCGAAATGCATGAGGCCCTAGGCAAACCACCCATTATGTTGGTCGACAACTGGCCCATAGCCCCTCCCATGGTCGTGGTTGCTAGCCATGAAATTGCTGAGCAGTTAACGCGACCTTCAAAGGGCTACCAGTATAGTGTCCCAAAATCGCGATCAGTGGACAGCATCATAAATGTGATCGGACCTAATTCAATTTTCTTCAAACAGGTGGGAATAACCCCCCCCCTCTCCCTCTCCAATATTTATAGCTCTGCCTTGAGAGTTTCGTGTGTTGGAATCGCTGATTCGTCCCCAAGAATGAGGAGTGGAAGTTGGTCCGGAAAAGATTCAATCCAGGCTTTGCACCCCAACACCTGATGACGCTCTTGCCCGTTATTGTCGAGAAGACCATGCCTTATCTGGACGTTCTCAATGAGTTCGTCAGGACAGGGAAGGAATTTCCATTCGATCGACCCACCACAAATTTGACTTTCGACGTGATTGGGGCTGTGACCATGGGTGAGGATATGAGTGCCCAACACTTGGATCCTTCTCGTCAGGGCAAACTCATCGTCATGTTCAAGGAGATGGTAAAGAGTGCGTAACTACTTGGTGCTCAGGGCATTTCTTATGCAAACCAGTGCTAACTCCCGAGTAGCATATGTAGACGACAAGATCCCGCTGCCATGGTGGCTGATGCCACGGGTCCATCTCAGACGGCATCGCCTCGGAACGCGGATCTCGCAACAACTGAGACGAATTGTTCGTCGCAAGTTTGATGAGATGAGAGCTGGGGCCGTCGACACAAGATCTCGATCCATCCTGACCCTCAGTCTTCAATACATCCAGTCGCTCACGCCTGAGATCATGGAGGAGACGTGCGACCAGCTCAAGACATTCCTCTTCGCCGGCCATGACACCACAAGCACCACCATCACCTGGAGCATGTATGAGCTTTCTAGAACACCACGTGCGCTGAAAGCCGTCCACGACGAGCTGGACGAACTCTTTGGGCCAGGGGCCGCACGCGACCCTGCCGTCATCCGCGAGAAACTCCTGGGACCCAAAGGAGACGAGCTAGTCCACCGCATGACCTATATCTCTGCCGTCATCAAGGAAGTTCTCAGGCTATATCCCCCGGCCGGGTCCGTCCGCTTCACCAAGCCCGGCACGGGCTTGGTAGTTTCCGCACCACAGGGCGACTACAATGTCGACGGCAACTGGCTTTACATCAACCACAACATCATTCACCGTGACCGCACCATATTTGGAGACACGGCCGACGATTTTGTGCCCGAGCGCTGGCTGCAGTCTGACGGTGCTGGTATTCCGGCCAGTGCTTGGAGACCATTCGAGAGAGGCCCAAGAAGCTGTATCGGGCTGGAGCTGGCTAACATTGAGGCACGTGTTATTATTGCCATGCTTGCTAGCCGGTACGAGTTCGTCAAAGTTGGTCTGGGGGAGATGGCCTTGGATGAGGACGGTCAGCCAATGGTTGATGACAAGGGCAGATTCGAGGCCAAGACTGAACTGTATTCTGTAAGTGCAAAGACTTACAAACTACTGATAAGAAGCACCCAGTTCTAACATCGATTCTCTAGACAATACAGATCACTAGTAAGCCAGTCGACGGGATGCTGATGAAGGTGAAGCTCCTTGGAAAATGAGAAACTGCAAGAGAATTGCGAGACTCGTCGGGACTTTTGACTGGATTGCATGCACGTTCCGCGGAGGATGGCGCCGCCTGTCGGCACACAAGGTTGTGGTGTTCTGTGGCGAATACTAGAAACCTCAGCTGCCACCAAATCTAAGCATCGCAAATGTGAACTCCACTCTCACCTGGAGCAGGGAGTAATGTCTGTTGTGCCGTAGATTCAGATGAAATGATGCCTTTAAGCGCTGTTGCCGCCCATATTCCGTTGTGGGGACTAACCTACCATGTTGATTACATAGTTACATTAGGCATGCAGCAATATGTTATAAGCGGCTGCAGGGCTTGAAATTACCCCTAGAAACTGGGGTGCATGGGCAGAGATCTGCATGGTTGCATAGAAATCTATATATATATATGCACTATGTGATATACAGACAGTTGGCCGAACCGGTGATGTAGTGGGTACAGCTCTCGACTGAGGTGTACCACTTGGGCATGTGTTCCATTTCCCTACTCTCTTCTGGACTTACCAATACTCCACCTTGGAAAATACTCAATCGTTCAGTACGGACCGCAAGGAATTATGGACAATTACGATCCCACCAAGATTCCACTTGGGGTTGCACCCCCGGAGTAGACCACCAACCTCATCGACGGGCCATCTCAGGGTTCCAAGGTTGGATGCCCCGATTTGCCATTTACGCTATACTGCCAGCGGCGGTAGCTTTCGTGTTTCCTGCATATCTACGCTCGTTTACGACTGAGGGTTGAGCTTGGATGGGATGATTGTGAGCATTTTGTGCTTACATATCTACACTATTTCTGTACTAATAGCCATACGTTTTATATATAGCTGCTACTATGGGTTACCAAGATTCTTTTTCTACGGAACATGTAGACTATATACGTCTTATGCTAATCACCCCAGACAGTTTGCAAGCGCAGGATTCTGTAGCTCAATTCTGGCGATTGGTTAGCTCCTTCACCGCATGCACTCATCAATTCTACTCTTCCACTCTGCTACAGACACTCACCAAGCCTGTCCTAGTCATCGACGATATAAATAGGCGTCACTATTGGGATTTACCACTTAGTTCGGTTACGGTTGCACTCATGCAGGTAGGTATATTTGCTGTTTACTTGATGGTGGCTGGTCTAGCAGATTCTCTTCACCTAGGCTAAACTTTGGTAAGTGATTGGTATCATACCGGTAGGAAACCTGTGCTATAACAGCAGCATACTGTATTGCTTCATCACTAGTCAATATATCTCTGCGTACTTTTCCGGCGCATCTTCCCCCCCTCTCTCCGCAGCAAAGTTATGATATGGTTTGGTATGAATTTGATCGCCGTGTCTTATGCCGCTTTCTTTACTGCGTGGATTGTGGTCAGCGTACCACATGCGAACGACGTAGGATGGACAAATCTCAGTTTCGTCACGAGGACGGGTGTGCAGACCACGCCAGTCAGTGTTGGACTGGGTGTTGTGAGCGCCTTCACTGGTTTCTATATCATTGAAATACCCCTGTTGGCCATATCAGGACTGAATATGTCGGTAGCTAAGAAGATGGGTGTTTCGGCACTCTTTGCAACTGGGTCATTGTATAACTGGGTCATTGTATGCATATCTCTCCGGAAGTTGGGGAATATCAAACCTTAGAAGTGCCTGGAAGGTTGGACTGGTGATGGGATCTCAAGCCAGTACATATGTTATATCACACATGTGATAATCATGACAGATCCTCTCAGTAGAGTTAATATGTCCATATATATGGAAGTAGGGTTGCCACATTCCAAAGTGCCTACTTAAGTAAGTAGGTACTCATCAAGTAGGTGCTCAAGTTGTGGAATCTTACAGGGTAAATAACTCTGCATTGATTGCAATGGCAGAAGAAAAACGTACATTTAAGGTTTGAGCTCGTCTGTCTACTATCGCTACTATTCACGTGCTAGGGTGTTCTGCTTGAGTGACTATCTCGGCTTTTCCGTATCAATCCGGCACTTTTAGCCTAATAGACTCCCCACGTCAGGACCCTCAGATAGGTTATCAGTAACACAGAACGCCACCCGATTGTTTGATTGGTACTCTCTCTTGGAAGCTGTCACTAAACGAGAAGCCAACTCCAGCGTAGAAGTTGTGAGTTGTTTTTGGATTCAATGTTTCAGTGATATTTATTGGCAAATGTTCAGAATAATCTAGGCCTCCTCGTCTGCCCGCTGCTATCCTGCGCCGACCTTTAGAGAAACTTTGAAGACCATACCAGTAACGCCCATAAAACCACCAGCCTCTTCGCATGTACTTCTTGAGCGGGGCCGTCTTAATCATATACATCCCAGTGTCCCTGCATAGCTCATTCTGTTGAGCGGAATACCGCTCCCTGCCCGTCGCATATTGAACAATATCTAGGTACTCATTGTTACCTCTCCATGGCGGTTTCCCGCACCATGGCTCCAGCCGAATGAGTGTCATCTCTTGCCTGCTTCAAGAACGGAAGCAAAGCTGTGCCTCCCGTCCCCGTCAACTCGTTATCCGCACCATTCTTCCCAACCTCCTTCTCACTCTGCTGTTTCGTCGACATGGTCGCCAGGTTGACGGCCTTCTTAGCCACGCCACCGGTCCAGGGCTTCTTGGATGGGATGACAATGTAGCTCGTCACAATTCCCAGATGCTGATTCCTGAACTCGGTCAAAGTCTTGGTCGCAATCGTGTATGCCTCCTGCATCCGAGCATGTCCCTCCCCAAGAGTCGGCATCATGGCCAACTCCCGGATGCTCCCGGACTGCGCCACGTACTCCAGGAACCGCCGGTGTCCGCCCGGCATGTATTCCCTCACCTCCACGTGGAAGCTCTTCTCCTCAGGCTTGCCGACCTTGGCGTGCGGGTTGTTGCTGCCCGCGGACGTGTGCTCGACGCCCAGGACGACGTCCCAGAACTGGATCAGCGATGACTGCCCGTTGCTGCCACCCCGCCACTGCTGCCATGATCCCTGGCCGTTGCCCTCGTCGTAGAAGAGGCCTTGGGGCAGGCCCGCCGCGGCCATGTTCTTGGACCCGGCGAGGAAGGGCCGGATCTTGTGATAGAAGACCATTGGGTCGCAGCGCTCGCGCATGCGGTCCAGGAGGCCGCCAACCTTCTTGATGCAGCTGGACAGCTCTTCCAGTGCGGTGGCGATGGTGTCGTACTCCCGCGTGTGGATGGCACGCAGGGCTTGGAGCATCATGGGCATAATGTAGGCCCCCTGTGCCTCCATGGCGACTGAGACGCAGAGGAACCAAGACTCATCTTCGGTGCCGGTAAAGGTGTGTGTCGATGTGAGGCTGTCGAGGTCGGTGAAGTTGTTGGTGGAGGAGGAGTAATTCCACAGGTTTAGTGCGGCGTAGGTCGCTACGGGTGGCACTTCGAGGTGTCTAGAGACGATAAGGATGGGGACTGATATCGAGGGCGGGAGGATCTGATTGATGCAGGGGTTAGAGCCGGAATCTGATTGACCGGAATTGATATCGGGTAGAAAGACATACATCTGCAGCCTTGTCTCCTCCCCAGACATATGAATGTGTCAGGAGCGTGAGGATAACATATGCTCTCCTCCATTCTGGCTCGGTCAAGAGGAACTCTGTTGACAATACGGGCGTTTGGTCAACCCTTGACCTCAACGATCCATTGTCGAGGAGGTCTTGGAGATTGTAAATAAGAAACTCCCATGGCTCATAGTATGAGTTCGGGAGGCTCTTGAGAGGCTCTTCTGAAGGAAGAAAGCCATTGCTTGTGACATTGAAGGAGGCCAGGAGCTCGGCGTCCTGAGACTGTTCAGTGACAGCGTGAGGTGACATGGTAAGACAATAGGACAATAATAGATAATAGGTAAAAGGCTGGGGATAACGATGTGAGCCGCGTATCCAAGAAATCAAAGTCGTGGCAATGGATGGATGGTGAGCTGGACTTTGGAAGACAGGTTAGTCAAGAGTCAAGGTGAGTGTGTACATAGACCAGAGAGACGGAACAACAGGTTTCTTGAACGAAGTCGGGACCTTATTATGAAGAGGCAGTGATTCCCCATCAATGACCCATCCTTATCTACGGAAACTGTCACTAGGATGGTAGAAGGGCAATACACAGAGCCGCCTAGTCCTGGCAGGGAACCTCAGGAGGAAGCCCACACCCCCGGGGGGAGGGGTGATGCCCAGGTGCCGCGGACAGGCCCAAGGGAGGGAGACAAGAGTGGCGGCCTTTTCCGTAATCAAGCCATTTTCCTCTGCTTCCATGGTTCCGTGGAGACCTGATTGCTTCCGGAGCAAGGCCTTGGTAAGGGACAGGAAACATATGCCACCCTGAGTACACCCCGGAGGTCAGAAAAGTGGCATGTAAACACAGGCACAGGGCTTCCGGACGGCGGTTAAAAGCGGAAACGACGGAAGGACGGAAGTTCGGATCGCCTTGAATTGTCGTTATTCTGCACTGACTCCTTGGAAATCTACTATGACCCCAGACAAGAGACAAATGCCGCTCTCCGGGCCGGGACCGGGACAGCCGAAAAGCCTTTTTGGGGCTCCGGAATTCTTTAGTCATCACTTAGATAGAGGCCTTTAACCTCACATCGTCAAAACTACAAAGTGGTGTTGAAGGATCCTGCCTCAAGAAACGAACAAGAAAAAAAAAAGGGAAGACGAAGAAGACGAAGAAGCAGCAGAAGCAGAAGGATCATCACCATCATAGTATCACTTTTTTTTCTCATTTCATACGATACCCCTCTCACCGTTATAAAGGATGGACTTCGTTGCGACTGCTGACCAGATCCGGTCCGGCAAGAAGCCGACCTTCGACGATCTTTCTCTGGAGCGTGCCCAAGAAATCGACAAGTCAGACTCGATCAGGCACATGCGAAATGAGTTCATATTTCCCACCAAGTCTTCGCTGAAGACCAAGTCCCAAAAGACCATAGCCTTGTCGACAACGGCCGACAATGGCACCACTGTAGTCAATGGAGATGACGAGGAAAGCCAGCAGAGATCCATTTACTTCGGCGGAAACTCCCTGGGCCTGCAATCCAAAGCAGTCCGGGCAAGCGTCAATGCCCAGCTCGACTTTTGGGCGGCAGTTGGTGTTAACGGTCATTTCTTGAATCTGGAGGACTCACCACTGGTGAACTGGCAGGATATGGCTGCCCACTGCGCCACTCAGTCTGCCGACATCGTGGGTGCGCTGCCCAGTGAGATCGTCTACATGAACACCCTGACGACCAACATCCATCTGCTGCTGGCTGCTTTCTACAAGCCCACTGAGAAGCGTCACAAGATCATTCTCGAGTGGAAACCCTTCCCAAGCGACTACTATGCCATCAGCTCCCACCTTCAGTGGCACAAGCTCGACCACACCAAGTCCATGGTCGAGGTCTGGCCCAAGGAGGACAACCTGTACATCTCCACCGAGCAGGTGCTCGCCACCATCGATGAGCACGCAGAGGAGGCGGCAATGATCCTCCTCCCGGGTATCCAGTACTACAGCGGCCAGTGCTTTGACATCCCAACCATCACCAAGTACGCACAGGACCGCGGCCTCGTGGTAGGATGGGACCTGGCCCACGCAGCCGGCAACGTCGACTTGAAGCTGCACGAGTGGAACGTCGATTTTGCCATGTGGTGTACCTACAAGTACATGAACGGCGGCCCGGGCTGCATCGCCGGTGCCTATGTTCACGACCGTCACGGCAAGGTGGAGTGGAGCACCGGTGACGACGGCCAGCCCAAACCCGTGTTCCGCCCACGTCTCAGCGGCTGGTACGGAGGTGACCAGAGTGTGCGGTTCCTGATGGCCAAGGAATTCCAGCCGACACCTGGTGCCAGTGGTTTCCAGATCGGCAACCCGTCTGCTCTGGACCTGGCCGCTCTGACCGGCGCGTTGAGCCTGTTTACTAAGGCTGGTTTCCAGAACCTGCGGAACAAGAGTCTCGTCCTGACGTGTTATGCGGAGAGGATGCTGAACCAGATCCTGGCTGATGAGCAGGGCGCTGAGAAGCCGGCATTCACGATCTTGACGCCGGCGGACCCTGCCCAGCGTGGCGCCCAGTTGAGCGTGTTGCTGAGGGAAGGCTTGCTGGACAAGGTGCAGGAGGAGTTTGCGAAGGAGGCTATCGTGTGTGATAAGCGCAAGCCGGATGTCATCCGTGTGGCGCCTGTGGCCATGTACAACAGCTTCGAAGACGTGTGGAGGTTCATGGAGGTCCTGCGCAAGGCGTTGGGTATCCCCAGGCGATAGATCAAATTATATCGTGCAGTGCTTAGCAATTTGAAACTTCCGACACCAAAAGCTGGTTGCATTTTTCCGTTCCGAATGACAGTCAGATAGACGGTTCTAATTAACGAGGTATTTTGGAAGTAAGCCTTTGTTTACAGACCCAACTGTTAATGCTAAATCGTTTATCGCTCCTAAATCGCGTGGTTCAAATACCTCTGGGCCTTGGGGACCTTCGAGTCGTCCATACTTCAGCATGTTCTTTTGCCTCTGGGCATGAACACATCCCCCAACACCACCCCGGCTCTTTGACGAAACGCCGGAAGAACAGGTTGGCAGGTCAATGGCATTTGGGCGGTCAGACAGCCCAGTTTCTACTTAATTTTGGGCTTCCACCATACTTCGATTTCGAGAACTCTTCACAAACTTTCTTGTCCGAGGCAAACCCTCTCGCGCCTTCAACAACCTTAGGCCCCTCGCCTTCCCAACCACTGGAACGCGGAAGATTGCCATACCATCTGTCAAGATGGCTTCATTCCTGGGCAGTTGAATCTCCAGGCGTTTGCTGGACGACTTTGAGGAAGAGAATTGCATGGTGGACCAGGCGGTTTGCTCACAAATGCCATAGACAATATCAACAGTGGACTGCCGAGGTAGGAAGATCATAATGGACAAAAAGGTTGATTTCGTCTCGAAGACCCATAGTGTTAGTCGAACAATTGAGTGATATTGATGCTCTGATTGATGCTCTGGACGTCTAACCTAGTTGATGGCTTGTCGCAGCGCATTTCCAATTCCACAGTGTGTCTTGATCAGAAGTCGTAGACATGCACATCTTTGCAAATCCTCATGAGGCTACATCAGTAATGCAATTGTATAATAATTCACTCCGGCGAATCAGTGGTCATCCCGATTCGACCAAGGCTCAACGGCCTTTAAAAGATCTTCATGGACTTTAGCGTCTCCCGTCCTCTTCAGCAGCTCACTGAACTTGTCTTCTCCAAGACGCCGCCAGAATATCAAGAAGCCAGCCCAGACAAAATCGGCGTAACTGACCGTCTTTCCTGAGAAGAACGGGCCGTACGGATTCTCCTTCAGTAGCTCTGTGGCTTGCTTCAGCAGGGGCTCAGATTGGTTCCAGGCTGGGTCACCGCCTTTGGTCTTCTCCAATTCATCCAGCTTCATGCCAACCTTGGCCTCACGAGTTCTGTACCAGTAAGGGATACTGGCTTCGTTGAGGAGGCGCTTGGGAACGGCGGGGATGTAGTTGGCCTGTATAGCAGGCGTGATGGATTCCAAAATCTCCTCGACCTGGGCGAGGTAGGGCGAGTCGAGGTGCAGAGATGGTTCCGGTGTGTCTTTCTCGATGGTCTGGGTGATGACCTTGGAATCCATAATGTACCTGCCATCGATGTACTGGATGGTAGGAATGGTGTAGGCAGAAGCGGAGATATGTGGCTCGAGGCGAGGTCTGAGGTTAGGGTACTCGAGGAATTCTGTTTCGTAGTCAAGACCCTTGAAGTTCAGGACGAAACGTGTCTTCCATGGGTTCCGAGACCAGCATCTGTTGCCATCTTTGCTGGCGAGGTCGAAGAAAACGATCTTCTGAGACGTCATGGTGTTTGTTGTGTGGTTTTGCTTGCTGTTAGTGGTGTCCAGACCGGCTTACGTTGAGGCCAGAGGAGTGGAGGGCGTGAGTCAACGCAGGTCGTATAAATAGGGAGGCCGAGAGTGGTTTGACCATTATTAATCCATCTGGGTACTTACCACTTGAGTCTGAAAGCTGCAGACCTCGGGAGGGGCGGAGAAAGACCTACATGGAATGCTCGGGGTGTTACCATACGGCGGGTGAGACATCGGGACAGATAAGCCGAGAAGGCATCGGCTTGAGCATTACTGTGTCTGTAGGTCATGTGATATTAGAACGCAAATATACTACAAATCTAGGCTGCTATATATTACCAAACAGCATCTACATACTTGGGGGGCTTGCTATAAATCTCGATTCTTATGTGGCGCCTCAAACCTCCCCCCAACACAAGGTAATTAGCTAAGTAATTATGTCAGATGTTGACAGCGCTTGGTCAGCACGGCGCTGCCATCGTCCTCCTCACATCCGAAGCAATAATCAGTCGCCGACTGGGTTTTGGCAGACTCTGCCCGCCGGTAGATCAGCTGTTTACGCAGTTGACAAATTGGTCATAATTATCTGTGACATGCTACTACTGCTGTGGCTTATGCATGTCAGCTTCAGCTCCTGCAGAGGACTTAGAGGGGAGCTTGGATCGGAACCACGTGCGTCAAAGGGAAATAGACTCATCAGTTTATTGTTTTTGGAACAACGTCATCTCGACTCTCATCAATATTTACATATCCGCAATGGAGGGTCTCCGAATCGAAGCCCAGCGTCTCATACGCGAGGGAATATTGAATTTCGCCCGACATCCACTGCCTGACCACAGCGACGTCTTTACAGTGCTTGAGTTCCTCCAACCTGATCATCCACCTCGACAACAGAGCCTGACATCGCGTCAGCTGAGGGAAAATGCTTACACCATCTGGAACCCATCGTTTGAGCAGTTCAGGCCACCGGCCGAACCAATGCTACGGTTGGTGACCTTCGAGTTCGCCACGGACTTCAGCAACATGGGCAGGCAGTTCATCTACGCTCGAAGAGGGGTATTTATGGACATATTTCAATGTTTTCACCTTGACGAGTACATATTGTACATGGTCGGCCACGACCTTGAGGGATTCTATATACTCGATGATGTTCCGGGACGCGAGCCATGCTTTTGTATCGACACTGTGGCCTACAAGCTCATTTGGACACATGATGAGGCCATTCATACTACCAATGCCTTGCTACTAAGCCGAAAGACCAAAAACTCATTACAAGCCTCCTCCGAGTTCCGACAGACCCTGCTTGATCATCGACGTCTGGTTTCTAGCCCGTACCTCCTTGCCTTCGTTTCCGCGGCCCGGTCTCTGACGTTTATAAATAGTACGCTGACCAAAGAAGGCATAAACACTCGAAATATGGAGAGAGAGACAGGATGGAAAAGCTGGCGTCACGAGGACGGATATAAGCCCAATGATGATGCGGATCCTAACACACTGATGGAATGGTCGTGGTTGATGCACTCGGCGTTGGCAAACTTGCACAATGCCGCACTGCATCTCCATCGGACGGAGGCTACTTTCGAATTGATTAAGAAACTCATCGGCTCTTATGGAAATGGTCAAAAAGGTAGAAGAGCGCAAGCCAGCAATATCGAGATCCTCAGAGCGGTCAAGGTGCTTCAGACACAATGCACATTCGGTGCAAAGAGGATCGAGCATCTTGAGGAACAGTGTCGACTCCAAGTTTCTGCGGTGCGCAATTGTGAAGTTTCATGATCTTGAGTTCGGGTCCAAGTCTGACTGACACAACATATTGCTACAACAGATTGCTAGTACCATAGCTCGGAACGACGCCCAGGCGGCTTTGGACGACAGTACCTCCATGAAAGTCGTAGCCATTATGACCATGGCCTTCCTTCCGGCAACTTTCTTCGCCGCGCTTTTTGCTCTGCCCTCCTTGGATTGGAGCCAGTCAAACGTCATTCAGGAGAAGTTCTGGGTGTATTGGGCTTTTGTGGTGCCGAGTACCCTTGCCATATTTGCCATGTGGTTACCTTTCACCCCTCGGTTAGTGAAATGGCGAAAACGCAAGGTTGTCCCATGGATACAGCAACAGCAACAGAGAGCAGTCAGGGAGGAGGCGGACCAGGCCGCTGAGGTGGTGTCAGTGAGGAGGCGAGAGTCGCGGCGTCGTAGTGTTTCGGTGGCGCCAATGTCGTCTGGTCACAAGCACGAATACGTGTAAAGCAGAAGACCGAGACTGAAGGCGATCCATGGTCTAAATTGATCTCAAATTTGATTTTGTTGCCTTGCTTCAAGGCCATTTAACTCGTAGACGATGTTTACCTAGGTACACAGAACGTTTACATACACCTATGAAACCTAGGTAACCTCTACTGATACACGATACACTGAAGTGACATCCTCGCTCTTTTCTATAGGGACTATCCCAGTGCTGCTGGCCCTGTCTCTTTCCTGTATATGGCTTCGCCTTCCTCAGAGGATGAGCTCATGAAAGGGGATGCGGACCGAATCTGGTGGCCCTTCCACATGAGTACCACGAGAAAGAGGAACGCAAAGACACTAAAGAAAGCCATCATGCCATAAACCCAGCCGATACCAACAGCAGAGACCCAATAGTTGATGTAAAAGTTGATGGTCAAGCCGAGCAGGAGCCGAAACGAAGTCAGCGGGATAGTCGCCTCGGTTGTTGTCCGGCGGAAGCACTCAGCAATGTAGTTCATTGTCACCGGGATACCTTGAATTGCCCCAAACGTGACAAGAAAGTTGCCAATAGCCATAAGGATCCAGTGCAGCCGATATTGCATGGCTATACCCACAAAGCCAAGACCGAGTGGCGCCAGGAAGAAATTGGGGAACCATAAGGCATGCAGACGGAGCTCAGGGCGCCATACGCCTCCGTATCGTCGGGCGCATAACCACAGTGGAATCCGGTCTGAGATCAGGTGCCCGTAGATTTGACTGATCACCAAAGTCATCCAGTGGACAGTCGTGAAGGCCGCATTGTCCAGTACGGAGAACCCATACCCACCGGCATTGACTGGCTTCTGCAACCATACCGGAGTCAGTGCGTTCAGCGCGACCCAGAACCCGAAACTGATAGCGTCAAAGCCGGCGACAAGGAGGAGGGTTGGGTTGACGGCGAGTTTCACAGGGACGACTATAGATGCGACCTATCAACGAATTTTAGCATGTGTATTGAATTGAAGATACGTACGTAGCATTGTGTGACTTACCATGTCTTGCCGGCTAGGCGGGGGTACGACGTTTGTTCCGGGAAAGAATGTCCTCACTTTACGCTTGAACCATTCATCCTCAGTATCATTATTTCTCGCGCCATCGACGCGGTTCCAGGATGTCTCTTCGAGGAAGAGGAATACCAGCACAATCGAGACACAGCAAAGACCAATAGTCCACCAATACTCATCGTACCATGGAAGGTGGACAGTGATGAAACCAGAGAAGGTCGGTCCGGCGGAAGCACCCAGATTCATAGCGATACCCAGGGTATTGAACGCGCGTCCGCGCTGATGGAGGAAAAACAAGTCGACGAGGTATAAGGGGCCAAGTACGGAAACGACGTTTCCGAAAAATCCGGCAAAGAACTTGGACGCCATAAATGCATTATACTGGTCTGGGGCTCGCATATAGCATGACCAGATTTGCGTGATTAAGGTTCCTACCAAACACCTTCGTATTTTGTTAGACCTGTAAAGAACTTATCCTCGTAGCAAATGGATGGCTGAGTATGTTTTGAATAGCTCTGATCTCAAGGCGGGCCGCAACATGCCAATATATATGCAAAATGAGAGGAAGAATAGTACCATAGTATTGTTGCAGATCGGCCAATCTTCTTCGATAATGGCCACCAAAACCAACATCCCGATAACAGACCCCCTGACGCCGCTGAGTTCTGGTCGAATGCATATCAGACTGAAGTCTTGAACGGCAATCATGGGCTACCTACGAAGTATGTGATCTCGACTGTTGTCTTGCCGTACAGCTTCGCTTGCTGCGCGAGCTGTATCTGGCCATTGAAAGGTGCGCCGAACCCGGTGAATAAAGCAAAGCAAAGAGCAAAACAAACAAGCGACTTCCTGGGCAGAGGCCAGTTGAGCGGGTCTCTTGGGTTGTCAGTCGGTTTTGGGATTAACAAAACCTTCCTAACCTGCGCATTATCCTTGATGGTCATTGTGACCTTCTCGAGTGGACGAGTGGCAGATTCCGGTGACTCTGGCGAGTCTTGCATGTTGTCCAAGGACGCAGCCGTCTTTGAGGGCACGATTAACAGTACCAGGTAGCGTAGGTTTTCCAAGGGCAGGAGAGAAAAAGGTAAAGCCCAACAAGTGATTCCCTGGGTGGAAATTATTCCGAGGGGAGGGGGCATCCACTAAGATGATTCGGATTTTCATCAATGTGTTGAATCCATAGATACTAGGATAAACACAGGGCTGGCCTCGGAGATACCACCTTGCCCGTCAGGTCCACACAGTACACTATGAGGACGTTCCCAAGGGTTGTCTCGCCTTCACCCCCTCTCTTTGGTTTGTTTTCCTCTCTTTTTCCCCCTCTTTTTTTCCGACTCGCAAACGTGTGCTGATGCAGCCGGACAAGGGGCCTTAGCATGCTGCTGTATGGAGAACACAACTGTCACGTATCTAGGCCCGCTATATTATAGAGCTCGCTTTCCTTCATTTGTGTATATAAGGGAGCTCCCTACGCCTATTATAAATAGCTTATAATAGTAGTTAAGTTGCTCTATTCGATATACCCTGCTCGGAATCGTTATAGTTATAAGCCCGGCTCTTATAACCCTATTAATACTAGATTCCTAGAGTAGTCTTCTCGTCGTTCAGACGCTCTTTTCTTAATATAAATCTTACTCCGATTATATCTTTAAGCGACTCGGAAATTCCTATAGGCTCTATACTTTTACACGACTATAGGAGCTATCTAATATAGTTTCTATAGCTCTAATTTCACTATATACTTCGCAGTATATAAGAGTAAATAGATCCCGAGGCTCCTAACTAGCTAAATACTCTAATAGAGCTCTTAGAGTAGCCTACTCTTAAAGGGCTACTTAATAATAAGAGGGCTATTACTTAGACTAGCTATATTAAAGATCTCTAAGCGTAAGAAATACTCGATATAGTAACCTATAGCTCGAGGTTAGATAAGCTACTAGAACCCGATAAGTAGAAGACTCGTAAGGAGCTCGATTAGTTCTAGAGGTAGTAGACTATAAATAATATAGTTATATCTATCCTTTCGAGTAGATACTAGGTAATCTAGAACTAAGTAAACTATATAGTAGACGCTTATCTACTCGCTTTTATTTAAGTTAAAATTATTATTTAGAAGAAAGCTACGCTCTAAATAGTAATTCGAGCTCTAAGGGATTACTTAGCTCTATCTACTTCGAGCGTTATAACTACTATAGCGGAAGATTACCGCGCTATCTTCGTTTCGGTTTAAGCTAGAAGGATAGACCCGTTTAAATAATACGCTCGCTAGTACTATATATTCTTTCGGGTTTAAGCTTACGATTTAATAAACGTTTAAAGTATACTTATAATTAAAGACTTCTTTAACGTAATAGGTTAGAGAATAGCTTTAGACTAGGTTAGCTATATTCTATAAGAACTAGTCTATAATAATAAGCTTAGTAGACTTACTCTTACTTTAAAGTAGTTAAGCGTATAGTTTATCGCTATAAGTTACGAAAGTACTAACTACTTAATTAAAAGACCCGCTATATTTACTATACTCGTAGACTCTCTATTAATCTTATAGCGAGCCCTTCGGTATATAAGACCTAAATTCTTATACCTGTATAGCTTAAGCGATCGTTAATACTACTAAAAGCTAGAAGACTATATTATACTCGAGATAGCTATTAAAGGGTCTTTAAAGACTATTTAGAGGCTCGGAAAGAACTCCTTTACGCTTATATAGGTAAACGAGATCTGTAAACGCTTCGAGGAGTCGAGCTAGTTAGTATTCTGAAAGCGGCTTTCTAATAAGGGTTAGTTAAAAAGTAAGTAGGGAATTAAACGGGACTAGATTAATTACCCCGGGTAGATTAATACTTTTATAATAGAGCGTCTTATTCTTAAGAAAGAAGAAATCTACTTAACCTTTTAAGCTTTCTTTTACTAGCTCTTATAAAATATTCTAATCGATAACTATAGAGCCTTATACTTAGTTAATAGTATAGATATACTCGTTCTAGACTCTATTTAAATAGCCGAGCCTAGCGAGTCTATAAAAGTAGGAATAATAGCTTTCCTTATTACTATTAAAGGAACCCGAGTAGTTAAAAACGCTTTATATAGAGCTCGGGGACCTTATATAGAGGACCTTATACTTAAAGACGTAGTAGTAGTAGAAAGATTCTATATAAATATTATCTCGGAAGCTCGTTTAAAGTAAGTAGGTATTTAGTATATAAGACTAGATTATACCCTTCGGTTTAAGACGCTCGATAAGAATATAGTAGTTAGCTAACTTATACGTTATTATAACCTAGTTTTCTTCGAATATAAGCTCTTTTCTATTTACTCGAACGATTAAATAATAATTTTTACGAGTAACGTAAGTATAATTACGTATACGATAATTACTTTAACTTAGAGGAAGATAGTATAGCTTCTACCTATCCGAGAAGATTTAGAGCTCTTCTAGTACTTACGATTAAGGTATCTAGGGCCGGAAGCTCTAAAGGTATTAATATAAGTTATATAAGGAGTAAGGATTAACGGTATATAGTATATAAAGTACGAGTACTATATAATAACGTATACCTCGCGTGTAATATTAAAGCGAGTATCGGAAGACCGCTCCTAGCGTTTATTCTAATATATTAGATAGGATCTATTTAATTTCCCGTATAGACTAGATAGCTTATCTTAACTATTAATAATTAAAGACGAGTTCTTAGGGGTACTCTATATAAAGGTACTACTATTAAAAAGTAAAGGAGAAGTCTTCGCTACGCTTAAGAATTTCTAGAGCTTAGTTAAGACTAAATATAACTTCTTTATCTATAAGGTTCGATAAGATAATAAGTATATAATAATTTCTAAGTATAGTATAATAGATTACGAGTAGTAGTATACGTACGAAAGAATCGAAATCGAACTAACGCTTATATATACTTATAAGCTAAACGGAGGAAGTAAGCGCGCCGGATAGGAAGTTATCGTTAAATCGATTAAAATATGTATAGTAGCTAACCTACTTAAACGGTTATAGCTATAGACGAGTACTATAATAGTATATCTCTATAACCGCTTATTTAAGTAGAGAAGAATATAAGCGTCTCTAAATTAAATACTTAAAGCGTAGTTCGTATAATATTTCCGCTAGTATACTCTTTATTATATTTATAAGCTTATAGCCGACTTACGCTTAGATTAGGGCTATACCTATACTTATAGATATTAAGTATACCCCCTTTTTAAGGATTATAAAGCCGAGTAGTATAGACGCTTCTTTAAAGTATAATTTAAAGCTTATATTAAGTATTTAATAAGCTATAAAACTTCTAATATCTATCTAATCTAGATCTTAGTATTCGATAAGGTAATTACTATATATAACGTCGTTTTCGATAAAGAGTTCTTTTATAACTTAAGAGCCGAGGATAATAATCTATTAGAACTCGAGTAAGCTAATATACTACTCGAGATTATAAACGAAGAGGTTCTAGATATTATACTAGTTACTAAAGCGCTCGGTATATTAAATTCTACCGAAGAGTAGGCTATAAGAAATAATTAGTCGCTATCTAAGCCTTTAACCTTATAGCTCGAAAGCTCGGGGGTAGAAGACGAGCGACTTTTAATAAGACTACCGAGTCTTAAAAATATATTTAACCTACCGTTTAGAGCGATAAAGAGTAATAAGCCGCCCGCTCTTAAAGGAATAGGCTAGTAAGACTTTATTTACGAGGATAAGTAGGGTATATAAGACTTATAATAATTTAAAGGTAACGAAGTCTCGGATACGAGTATACGAAGCTCTTTATTAAAAGGGCGGACCGGTAATATTATCGTAATACGTATAGAATCGCTATTACGAGTAAGGCTTTCCCGGTAGACTTACGCTTAGCGACGGGTAGAGTAGTAGGAGTAAGGAAGTAGGGCGAGCCGGCGTTAACGAGGACTTTTACTAGAAAACGGTAGAATCTTTATAACGATATTCTTCGAGGATAGACTAATTAACGTCTTAAAAGAGCGTAAATAGTTAACCTTCTTTAATACCTTTATACTTAATTAGTAGAGAGCTCTAGAAGAAGGTAACCGAGTATATAAGATACTATATATTATAATATATATAATAGTATAGTAATACTTAGCTACTCGGAAGAGTACTAGTCTTACTCGTTTTAAACGATTATATAAAAACGAGCTTTTTAAAGAACTATTAGATAATTAAAGAGAGCTCTAGAATTACCCGGTATTTAAGCTCTTTATATAAGCTATATACGTAGAACTATAGACCCTAATTATAAAGGGAATATAATAGGAAATAGAGAAGTATAAAGCTATAGGCCGGCTATTCCTTTTTAGATAGGTTTTTATCTATAAATAAGACTAGGATAGTTTTCTCGAGTACGGAAAGGCTCGTATTTATATATAAAGAGATCTATAGCTAGCTAATACGCTTTAGAGTATATACGCTACTATACTTATAGCGAGATTATTTTAAGTAGCTATAGTTATAACTATTTAGTTCGACCTCGAAATCGAGTAGTTCGATATAATTAACGCTTTCTTAAACGCTATACTTAACGGAGAGCTAGTCTATTACGAGCTACTAGAAGGCTTTAAAAAGCTTAAGAAGTATATACGGCTATTAAACGCTCTATATAGCTTTAAAGACGCTCTTCTTTTCTAATATAAGAAGTTTATATCTATATTTAAGAAGCTTAGTCTAACGTTTAATAGAGAAGAGTAATACTTTTTCTAGAACGAGTATAAGACTATAACTATTATATTTTATATAAACGACTACTTCGTACTCTATTATAAGCGAAACTAATTAAAAGCTCGCCGAGTAATCGATAGGCTAATAAAAGCGTACGAAGTAAAAGTATAGAGCGTAACCGAATAGTATCTTAATATACGCGTTATAAGAGATAAAGTAGCTTAGAAGATCTACTTTATCTACGATTTATATATCGAGAAGATCGCTAAACGCTTCGAGTTAATAGAGAGGTAGTTCCCGAGTATTTCTCTATTAAGAGTATAGTTTAAAAAGTATAAAGGAGAAGCTATAAAAGAGTAGGTTAAAGTATATTAAGAGCGAGTAGACTCGCTTCTATATACTACGATTATAATCCGAGTAGATATAGCCTTCGTAGTTATATAGCTCTCTTACTTTTTAATTAATCTAAGACTAGAATATCTAACTATTATCGAGTAAAATATTACCTACTTTTATAGTATTTATACGCTCTCGATTCGATATAAGAGTAAATAAAAGGAAATGTTTATTTTTATAGTAGATACTTTTTTTACCGATAATAAAGAATCGAGACGCTTATCTTATAAGTATACTATTATACTCTTTAAAGGGCTAATCTATTAGCGAGCTATTTAGTAGGATACGGTAATTATATTAATAATAGAAGCCGAATTTCTAAACGTAATATATACTATAAAAGAGCTTATAGCTATTAAACGTCTATTCCGAGACTTAGTATTAGAGATCGAGAGCTCGTAGAACTTATATAATAATAACTAATAAACGATTAGATTAATCGTTAAAGATAATAAATATATAACTACGAAGCTCTATTATATCGATATTTATAATATATAGCTTAGATAAGAGTATATTAAAAGCTCGTTTACTATATAGTATATACTTACTAAGCTTATACTAGCTAATAGGCTTATAAAGAACTTATTAAAGATATAATTCGAGTATTTTAAGGTATTATTAAACTTTTATAATATTATATAATTATTTAAACTAAATAAAAAAGAAGACTTTTAATTTTAAGGGAGTACCCCTAGGCTATATAGCTAGCGTAAAGATATAAACTATCTATTTAAAGAGCAGATTAATAGCGGTATAAAGGCCGCGCTTAAGCTAGACCTTAAGCGTTTTATAGCGCTTCTCGTATAGCTCGTCTTCTTCCGAAAACCTTTCGAACTCTTCCTCGGAAGACTCTCTAGCTCTTTCCTCCTCTTCCTCCTCTTTCTCCTCTTCTTTACTCTATTCTAAACGAGTAAAGGAGCCCGGTAGCCGCTCGATAGTATCGAATATCGCGCGTAAGCGTATACGCGTAATAGTAACAGCCTTTTTACTTTAACCTTTTTCAAGGGTAGCGATAAGGTCGAGAGTAGCGGGAACTATAAGTAGAGTAAGGGCGATATACTTATACCCGCGAGAGTATTATATATAGTAATCTATATAACCGGGATCGGTTAGGCTAAAGTATACGCTAGTCGAACGCCCGGTTAGTATAGAGCGAGTATATTTAAAGTAGGATATATCCTTATATAGGCTAGCTATACCGGTAAGCGGAGAGGCGCTCGGAGAGGCGTTAGGAGAGGTATAAAAAGAAGCGCTCGGAGAGACGCTCGGAGAAGCGCTAGGAAAAGCGCGGGAGATATAGGACTCGAGCTATATATAGTTAGTTTATACTATTCTATTAAAGAATCGAGTAGGATATACTCTAGCGGCTAACGTCTGTTAAGCTTCTTACTCTTTAAGAGAGCGTAAGCTAAAAGAGCCTAAGAGGCGAGGGACCTTCTTAATAGGCTTATTCTACTTATAGAGTTAGTATTTATTAAAACGAGCTTACGAGAGTATTAGATAAGGTTTAGAAACTTACTTTATTAGCGGCTCGTATAGCGAGCCGGGTAGAGGCAGGGCGAGGTATTATATATATACGTATATATATATATATACGTTTATATATATATATACTAGAAGGGCGTGCGAGAAAAGAGATAGATTTATTCGAATTCTTAGAAAGGAAGTAGCGTAGAAAAGGAAAGGGTATATATACGGTTAAAGGAGTACCTATAGGGTATATAGTAGTCGCTATTTATTTTTATTATATCTATTAAGTATAGCTAAAGTAGCTATTAAGGGTATCCTTAGTTCTATTTCCTTTATTATTATCTAAAACACTATAATAGCGAGCTTATAATATATATAGTAGACGATTAGGTATCGTTTAAAGGGTGTGTTATATATCTAGGCCTGCTATATTATAGAGCTCGCTTTCCTTTATTTATATATATAAGGGAGCTCCCTACGCCTATTATAAATAGCTTATAATAGTAGTTAAGTTGCTCTATTCGATATGCCCTGCTCGGAATCGTTATAATAACAAAACAAGCCCGGTTCCCATATCAGCTCCTTCTGGATACAGGATTCCATCGCAAGATGTCAACATTGACATTGTCAGGCGTGGCCCGTTTTCACATGCAGAATATATCTACAATTGGCAGAAAGTCCGGGACGCAGCTCGCTTGCATATACTCGCATATTGCGTACCACGTAGTAATCAGTGTGCATATATGGTGCAGTGTATGAATGGCCCGTTGAACTCCCTCGATCGCAGCTTCACCCTCTTCCGGGCGGGAGCTCTCCGCGCCCGCAATGGTGTGGTATAGCTCCATTGAGCGGGTCCTTGTATCATCATGAAGCACTGTTGACTCGAATATAACAATTCCATTCGGATGTTGATCTTGAAGTTGTGTGAGTACAGTAACTGCGGGATCACCGTGGTCAACGTCTTCAAGTCAAGTCTCATACCACACCAGAAGCCAGTGCATAATTATGCACACTGTACATACACGAGGTACATGAGTGTTGTCGCTCGCTTTCGAGCCCTTCATATGTGAGGTACTTCTACTGATAATGGCGGCGGAAATGATGTGCGATTACCCGGCCAGTACATAGCGTGACATATCCAGATTGATAAGGGCGGCGGTGCCAGGTTTTGATTTCTCCTGTATGTACCTAGGTACTGTGCAGGCAACTGCTTGTGACGAATTCCGTCGAAAAAGTTGGTGATACTTGCCATTCATGTCCATGATGGTACAACTGAGAGCTTGGAGCTATGGGAAGTGGATTACATACCCATAACAAACTTCCAAACTATGGCATGGCCATACAGCATTGATTACATGTATCTGGACTGGGGCTTCCAAGGTTGTAACCCTTTTGGCTGATATTCGACGTTACGCCCCTTGACTGTCAGCCATAATGAGCCAATCCCATCGCTCCGAGCCTCATCAAGTATTCCATCAATGCTCATGTTTTAGGTGCGGATATATGTGGAAAAGAAAACCCTCTCAGAGTCGCCGCCTGGGCCAATGTCATTTCCCCCCTCATTTGGGCCGTTGTTACGTGGTGTATCAACCCTACCGTGTGCTTTTCTATTACATATTTCTGGGACAAAGATATTCCTGGAGGCGAGTGCTCGAGCCAACAATCACCGGAGCTGTCTCCGGATCCCTCGGGTTCAGGGATGTCCCGATTTCGTCGTTGCCCCTCAAGTGCTATTCCTGCTGCGCCGGCTGAAGCTAAATACACCAAAGAGGGTCACGTTGAGTGGTATCTTCTTTCTTGGAGCCTTGTAAGAATTTTGTCCTCTGCGATTGTGTCTTCTATTCAACAACCTGCAAAAGAATAATGTTGCTACTTCACTCCAGCACATGCGTTGCCAGTGTTGTTTGCATCGTCGAAGTCAGCAAGGCGATCCCAACAGTATTCCTCTACACAAACGTTAGGCCATCCATATGGACGGCAATGGAGATGGAGATTGCCATCTTCAGTGCCAACTTGCTAAGCCTGGCTCCTCTGTTCGGACACTTCTTCCACAACAAGAAAAGGAACCAAGCCCTCCTCACAATCTAAAGTAAGCGGTTGGGTCCGGAGTAAACGAGGACCAAGGGCTATTAATAAGCACAAGTCTACCTTGGTACAGGCATGACGAGCCCCGGTGGTTTCGGGAGGATGAGTGCCGACCTATCCGCACAATTTCGAGGAATTTCCTTGCGTGACACGGAGCAGGGAGACAAGACCAGCTGGGTCAAGAGGAGGCACTGGTATTCAGCTGGAATCAAAGAGCCGTGCTGATCCCCGAATCAGACGAAGCGCAAAATACATAGGTAGGAAGCAGGATGCCATGTACTGCATCAATGGTCGCAAAGGCACTCTTGCGACTATTCTCATGTAGGACTCCTTATGAAAATTGCACCGTGATTTCGAGATGGTACATATACATGAGCTTCACTCGAATTTGGCCTCAATACCTAGGCATGTATGTGAAGTAAACCCCAAGACATTGAAGTACACCATTTTCGAGAGGCATATTTTGACCGAGTCGACACCTCGACCCCAAACCGCATCACATCATCAACCTCGAGAGACGTGCTCACATCCAGGGGATACGTGGACCCTCTAAGAGCTGCAACCTTCACCGTACTGTTGCAACCTCGTGACCAAATAGGGAGTTATTGCCGCGGTCTGTGGGTCCTTAAGCACCCTACCGCTATCTGCAGGGAATGGAGTCTCTATAATGGCTTCCAGGCGTTTCCCTCTTGGGCATACATCAGATATCACGGAAGGTCAACTTGGACTTACTGGTAGACCAGGTTCTTTGTCTCTTCCGCATCTGCAGCGTCAACAGACGTTCCTTTTTGTACAACCCAAACAGTACGGTCGACATGCAAGCTAGCTCAACATGTCCACGCAGCCCGATATGTTTTCAAAGGGTAGCTACCCTGAGGTCGCTCCCCAAATCGGCTCGAAGGATAAGAGTGTAGGGTGGTACGATAAGACATTCTCAGGGGTCACTTCAGATGCACGCCACCTTCTTGAAGGATATGCCCATGTTCCTGGGGCGGAAGTCGATAGCTATGTCCTCGATATAGTATTATCCCTTTGGCCTTCCCTCATCTCAAAGTCCGGAACTGACCCACGCACCAGAGAGACAAAGCATGGAATATCTACCCGTATCCATGTATCGGCCAATTTCGTTTCCTCAACCTGAGCCTCCACAAACAACCCTCGTATGCGTCCTTGGTTCAGCGACTGCAACAAGGAGCCAAGTATCTCGACATCGGCTGCTGCCTTGGGCAAGATATCCGGAAACTTGTTGCTGACGGGGCACCCTCCGAGAACCTGTACGGTGCCGAACTCTTGGGCGATTTTATTCAGCTGGGCTACGATCTCTTCCGGGATAAGGGTACACTCAAAACACACTTCATGCAAGCCGACATCCTCGATCCAAACAGCCAGCTTCAGAGCTTGACGAAGACTGTGGACTTCATCCACCTCGGGATGATACTACATATCTTCAGTTGGGAGGAGCAACGCGAGCTGCTGGAGACGTGTATTCAGATCATGAAGCCACAAGCAGGGGTTCTGATTCTCGGGCAAGCCGTGGGCCACGCGGAGGGTAAGGTATCGCTAGGTAGAAATTCAGGAGGCCTATCTTTCAAGCACAGCGATCTATCTTTCCGCCGGCTGTGGGGGGAAATCTCAGAGCGCACAGGGATCAAGTTCGATTGCCGAGCTGCTCTTGATGAGGGCCTGGGTGTCGCTGACGGGAAGCGCACGTGGGATGTCGCGGCTGCGCGACGGCTTGTGTTCGAGGTTGAGAGACTGTCCTAATATGGAGCGATAGTGTCGGATGACTATCCAGGTGAATACAGTATTCGAGTCACTGCTGTTGACCCCAATTACCTAACTAAATACTTGGGGGGGGGGCGTCGACGAGGCCCAACTGCGTCCTGGTTTCAGATCAGACAGCTAATATCTTGCCCTTGTTCAAAACCCGATCCATCATCTCCACATCCTGAAGTAGCTGTTCATCCTCGAGCCTCTGTGCCACGATCTGCAAGTTCACAGGTGCGCCGTGCAACAACTTCGGATCATCTGGTGGTGGCGGACGGCTTATCAGTATTTGCTGTTGAGAAGCTTGGCGCGAACGAGACATACATTTAGACTGGGCTGCCTTGTCCTCATCTGACAGGGGTTCGAAGTTGTCGTAGACGGGATCTAAGTCTGCGTCTGCATGGGTATAGGGTATGATGACCGCAGGATACTGACAGCATATTAGTTTATCTTTCATCCTCTTCCGAGTAAGAAGCTGGTGTACTCACATCTATGGCATTCCAAGCAACAGTATAAGTTATATGAGTCCACTCATGTGGCTTCACCGCAGTGTGCGGCGCTGCGGGACACAACACCACATCGACGCCTGCAGCCTTCCAGAGGTCAAGCATCTGTTTCTGCATTGCCAGCTTCCTAGTGTTCCACACCCACATTTCTTCGGGTGCCTTGGGTGGGATCCCCCAAAAATCGATGTTCTTGACGCTGGGAACTGGCGGTTCGCCTACCTTGGACAGCTCCCGTTTCGGATACGAGAGTCCGTCCAACGTAAACAGCTGGCGGGTCACTTTGTCAATCTCGAGGAGATCCACCGGCTCGAAAGGCTTGACTTGGTACCCTGCCTGTCGGAGCTTTTCGCCCGCCTCTCGGATGGCTCGCAATATGGGCGGGTGCGGTGTCAGGCCGGACTTCTCGATGACACCAACCACAGGTAGCCTGTTTGACGACCCTCTTTCACATATGTAGGGAATAATGGCTGGATCCTCCAACCAAGGCTTGGAAGCCCTCACCACCTTGGCCAAAAGACTCAGGTCCCTAGCAGAATGTCCCATTGGACCGCAGACGGCGGGCACACCCGTGTTCATACCCGTCCAGCTGCTTGCTGCGTATCCCAACATGGGCAACACGCCAAAGGAGGGCTTGAAAGCGTATATGCCATTCGCAGCAGCAGGAACTCTTATTGACCCACCCACGTCCGTACCGATCCCCAATGGACTGCCCCTGAATGCGAGCACACTTGCTTCGCCGCCACTGCTTCCGCCACAGGTAAGGTGTGAGACAACAGGGTTCTTGGTGCGGCCAAAGAGGTTGTTGTGGGCCTCGGCCACGAGCATGGTTTGGGGAGTATTGGTTTTGGCGATGATGACAGCACCAGCAGCTTGGACGAGTGAGACCAGATAGGAATTGGTGGTGGAGGGGTCAAAGGCCCGGGAGATGTAGCCGTCGGAGGCATCGTAGCCTTTGACGTGGAAACATTCCTGTAGGTTCCCACATAAGTATCTGTCATGACCGGCCTTCATATCGGACGATGGCAACTGGATATACACACCTTGAAAGTCATGGGAAGACCATGCAAGGGCCCAACAGTCTTTCCTGTGCGGTTGTATTCCTCATCCAGTCTCCCAGCGGAAGCAATGGCATCGGCAAACATGATCTCTGTCAAGCAGTTGCAAACCTGCTGGGCCACAGCAGCCCGTTTGCAGAAAGCAGTGACGACTTCGACGCTGGTGTATGCACCGTCTGCAATCTTGGCCAGGAGGGCGGTCGCATCGTAGGACTCGCCAGTGATTTCGAGTTCGCGGTCGGACAAGATGCCAGACAGAGAGGCGATGGGACGTAAATCGACTGCATCAATTGGAAGTCCGGAGTCTGGGATGACCCATTCCTTGGGAATGCGCGAGAGCTGCTCGGCCTTCTTCGCGGCTGCGATCTCTTGCCATGGCTTATAAGGTGTTGTGCGCTTCGTCTTGACAGGGTCGCATCCGGAAGTGTCGATTTTGGATACTTCCATTGTCTCTGAACTGGTGATTTGGGATGGCATAGTAGGGAAAAGGGTTTGACGCGGGGAACAGTCAAGACTTAAGAGGAGAGCCTTGGAGGATATTAAGGGGAAAAGAAGGGACTGGCATGTGATGGCAACGAGTAAGCCAGCTTCCGGGACCGCGCCACTCTTATGAACAAAGCTGCCAATTGATTACTCAAGTAGGTAAGTAGTTGTGTATAAGTGCAACACACAAGAACATGAAGAAGTGTTTGTCTCCTCCAAGGTTACCAGTCACACCCAGATCCGGAGCCACCTGCAGTTCTAAAACGCAATGAGCATACCGGTATGTAAGTCACAAAGCGACCCTGGGGAACTGGTTTGTTCGCCAATGATTGATTCCCCCTCCCTTAGGATGGCGGGTCATAGTAGCCAAGAACAGAGACACGCCACTTGGTACTGCATAAATATCGGATAGCAAAAGAGGTGTGGTGGTATGTACACCTGGGGAAGCATGAATTTCAAGGACGAGTGAAGAGTGACGAGTGACGAGTGACGACGAAGTTGTTGTCTCGCAGCTAGGAACTAGCTTTTGCCCACCCGCCACAACGCGGGAGTAAAAGTTAAAAGGCATTTAGAGTATTTAATTATATAGTTTCTAGCCTTTAAACTATATTACTTTTTTTTTCCTCTCTACCGTTTATTTAATATATTCCCTTTTATTTCTTTCTTTTTATTTTCCTCTCTGCTGTTTATTTAATATATTCCCTTTTATTTCTTTCTCTTTATTTTCCTCCTTTTTATTCTCTTTATTATTTATTTACTTTCTCCTTCTTATTTAGTTTATATATATCTAATATATATCTATTTAATAATAT
>LKEA01000092.1:0-13575 GCA_003795315.1 Cytospora schulzeri
CTATTTAATACTATATACTTAGCTTGGAATAATACTATATAGAGGTATATATACCGGGGTAATAGGGTAAACCTATAACTATTTAATTTAATTTATTAGGATTATTTAAAGTAGCATACTTACTATGCAAAACGGTGGCTTACGAAAGGGGCTGGCCCACGTATAGGGCCTTTAACTTATATATTATACAGCTAATTAAGATATCTGTATAATATATATAAAATATAGGAGTAAGGGGTTGTATATATTATAAATCATTCTTATCTACTTGACACAATAATAAATCAAGGGTTTATAATATATAGGGATATGATATATAGGGCGTTTCACTGTATTGTTGATAACACTATTGATACTATTTATTATTGTTAAGGCCACTACATGTCTAGTGAGCTAATTACACTGCAGACGACTACGGGAGACTCGGATTCTAGGACCAGTTCAAGCTACAAACCCTACCTTCGAACTATCACTAAGAGTAGAACCGACTCACAGAGTAACCACTTTCTCCGACTAGAACAAAGAGGTACCCTTCCCTCGAAATCCTCCACTAAACAAAGAACGACTGCACCGCTTATCGAGGACCTCTCCTTGAATCTCTCGAGCCCGATCGAAAAGAACCCGGCCGTTATATACACGTTGCTTTATCGCCGGCTTTTCGCCCGCGTGGGTACAAGGTGTCTGAGCCTGCCTCGAGGTTTTGTCATGTTTATATAATGATTTAGGAGATTCTTTACCAACGGTCAAAGGAGTGTTGGGAGCTGGAGGGTTAGGAATAGTTTTACCAGTATTGTGTGAAGTTTAAGATAACGGCCTTCTGAAAGGTGCCTGTCTGGGACGGAGTGTTTGTTTGTTTACGTTGGCTCGGGTCTCGCCTTGTTCGCAAAAGGGGGTTTCGTGGTACGGAAGGGGTGAATGACCAATTCGGAGAGTGTTTTCAAGAATTGTTTTATTTGGCAACTACACTGGGGAGCTTTCTCCTCAGAATGAAAAACACTCTTCATACCGTTTGCCATCAGTAAGGCCACCAACCGTCTGGTGAGCCAGCTTCACTAGGTAAACCCCGATTGCACTACTTTGAGTAACGCAAAATGGCCGCAGAAACTCTGGCACCATAACTCCTGCGTTTGACTCTGAACAAACATTACAAATACAGAGGAAATTATCAGTATCGTAATAGTGTCCAACGTTGCTCCCTTTGTCATACGTTGAGACGGCCTTTCACATTCCATACCAATGTCGATACCTTGGTTTCAACTACACTTTCGACAAGCAGGTGGTTAACAAAACTATCACTGTGACTTTGTGGGTGAGAAAGTTGTTTTTGGCCGAGTCGCGAATGCTTACACCGGCTGGAATACCCTAGGGTACTCTTGGAGGCAAGACTATCGTACTTCTCGGTACCTGGGCATAGCTCCTCCAGGCACGACCCGAGTACATCATGTGCAGCACGTCTGAGCAAAGGTCAGAACAATCCACATCGGATAGCATGCGGGCCCATGGTTACCGAGCCTACAATCATGAGTGGCATAATAACCCTCAAAGACACCTTAGAAGCTGCTCCCCCAAGAATTGTACCGTAAATGTAATCGGTCCACAATGGGCTTCATCATGGAGAGCGACACCATTGCGGTCGCCTTCAGCATGTCAGTCCTCTAGTAGGGAAAGCTAGGAGGTCACAGCAGTCTCTACAAGTAGGTCGATAACCTGTGGACTCTTCTAGGAACTCAGATTGCCCCCGTGTCGGAGCAACAGAACACACCCCGTGAGCTGGGGTAAAGGGTACGAAACCCAGGTGCCAGGGAGATCAAATTTCATTCTTGCTTTCCGGCCAAACAACGGTTCTGTTTATGGACCCTTCCCCCACGTCCCCTTACACAGAGAAAGAGAGAGATCTCCTCGCGTGCCCGTCGCTATGCAATGGACAACAAATAAGCGAGCTTGAGCCCGCTGACGAGCCGAGGCCAGGTGTTCCATTGCGTATAGGTCCGCCAAATTATGGGCACCCAACGGCCTGATGGTCTAGCGGTATGATTCGTGCTTCGGGATGTCACATTCTCGACAACAGTTGACTGTTGCTTATTGCGCGAGGTCCGTAAGTAATAGTCTCAAGTTCGAACATCATTTGAGACAAATCAATCTAACAAAATAATAGCGGGTTCAATCCCCGGTCAGGCCCGTTGATATATTATTTTTTGTCATTTTCTTTTTATAAATCTTTTCTGGGTGAATATGAGTTTTGGCTCTCATGTCTTCATAGGAAGCAATGAGCCGCCATGAATCTACGCTTTGCGCCCCGACTTCTCTGAGCGTGGTCGGACAGTCTCAACCTGAGCTGCGCGTTCGCGATGGTCGAGCCTCATGAGTTGGGTTCTGAAGTACGTACCAATTCACGCACGAAAATGCCCTGGTGTTTTCTATGGCGAAGATGAGGCTCTACTGCATATTGGAACGGTAATGAATTCTATTTCCTGTTGTCAAAGACGATTGGGCTGTTCCTTCCTGACCTGACGATGTTGACAAAAGTCCATGTCAAATGGTACCTAGGTATTCATGTATGTGTACGGATTAATTACACGACAATACTTCAAGCACACCGTGATTCTAGCAGATTAGTCCAGTGAGATGTAAAAGTGTTGTTTCGGCTTCTATATTTACAAAAGGGTATCGATATAATCAGCCCCGCCCCGCATCTTCAAGAAATGAATCCCTACTTCTTCTCTACCTTCACGCCCTTGTCCCGTTGGACCATCTCATTCTTGATCCTCTTCTCCTCTTCCATGGCCTCCACCTCATCCTCCTCGTCATCATGCACAGCTCCCCGCTTGTTCCTCTCGTTCTCCAGCGCCTTCTTTACCTGCTTAGAGTACGACAGGTCCTTCATCTCGTCCCAGTCCACATCGTATTCTCCAGCAATCGTCTTGATCTCTCTGCGCAGGGCATTCGCCTCCTGCACGACCTGCTCCCATCGGTGCATATCGAACCCCTTGCCTTCGTAGAGCGCGTTCTGCCTCCTGCTAACGGTGACGTTCATCGCCGCCTTGTACGAAAGGTCGCGGCTGATGTAAAGGAACCAGAGATAACCTCCCATGATGGTCGTCAATCCGACCAGGTACGTCACAGGCTCAACCAGATCCCAACCCATTTCCGTCTGGAAGGTGACATAGTACACGACGCCCCACCAGCCTGCCATCAGGCCAAACCCGCCCTGGGCGAGCCGGTGCGCCGATTTGTATGCCAGCTCGTCGCACTCTTTCTTGATCGTCGCGAGCTCGTCGATCTGCCGGGACATGCGGCGGAG
Organism: Cytospora schulzeri; assembly: GCA_003795315.1. Taxonomy (NCBI): domain Eukaryota; kingdom Fungi; phylum Ascomycota; class Sordariomycetes; order Diaporthales; family Cytosporaceae; genus Cytospora; species Cytospora schulzeri. Next base: position 3,302 of record LKEA01000092.1, read on the forward strand.
GCGCATGCGCATGTAGTACGTGCGGTCGTTGAAACTCGGCACCGAGACGCGCATCTCAAAGTTGTACCCCTCGACTTCGATCGCAAACTCCCTGCCCCTAGCAGCGTCCCTGATGAAGTCGCCCATCTCGGTCGAGCTGCTCCATCGCACCCAGGATTTGGTCTTCTCGTTATCCTCTTTGGCCTCATGGCCGAGGCCCGAGTAACTGGCGACATGGGGATTTTTATCAGCGGACTGGGAGTCTTTCTTGTCCGCGGCGCGGGCCTCGTCGCGGGTGGTGGGTCGGTTCTCCGACGCAGCTGAGTCTTCAGCGCGAAAGTAGATGTTGGGTATCTTTTCCTTGCCGTCTTCAACCACGGGTGGTAGTTCGGCTTGGATGAGACGCTCGACGTAGGATAGGGGTTGTTGGGGGTGGACGAGGAGCGCGAGGGGCTGGATGGTATCGTTGCTTGATCTTGCTCGACCGTAGTCTCCTGTATTTGTGTCGTTGTTGTCCTTGTCTTTCTCGACGCGGATTGGAAGGGGAAGGATCAGTTTCAGGAGTCGAGTGGGCGTCGTAAGTAGTTTGCCTGTGTCCGAGGGCACTGGTTAGCTGGCGGTTGGGTGACAGGCAGGAAAAGGGCATCTTCTGCTACGCGACTTGCCTTTGGTTGGGCCGCTTGTAGGTCCCTGTTCGGCAGGAGGCTTGTCTGCGTCTTCGCGAAGCCATGGCCTCTTGACCTGCTTCTGCTTTACCCTGACTTCCTGCTCTTCCTCATCCAGGCCCTTCTGGTTTAACTTTCGTGCTTTCGCGTCGCCACTCTCCTGGAGTGTTGTCGCTGAATGGTTGAATGCCCGGGCAGACCCCGTGGTGAACAGGAGACTCGGTACTGTTCTGGGTGTCCATCTCGGGCGTAATGAGCTCGTGGCTGAGGACGAGACCGTGGAAGAAAGAGGCTTGGAAAGCCTGGCCAATTGGCAAGGTACGCGACGAAATGCGCAGCTCATTATGGTTTTAGGGACCGCACTCAAGAGGTCATTCCAGTCCTAGAGCTTGGATCATTATTAAACTAGTATAGAGGGGATTCAATGGCAGACATGAATAATTCATCCCATTGATCTATTCAGCAAGCGGAAAGTGGGAAGTTGGTAGATGATGCGGACGTTTTGTTCCTGGTGGACGCTACGAATGTGTGACGTCACCCAAACAGTGCCCGGTCTCGCACCGAGGCCATCGTCATCGGCTCCCTCCGAAGTTCTGAACCACAAGTTCTAAACCACAGATAGAACATTGTATTCATTTGATAGGTTGAGAAGAGGAAATAATTGAAAATTCCTAGATGGACTTTGATGTTCAATTGAGGCGTGTATGTTGTGTATTGGATACCATGCAATGGGAGTGAACCGCCTCGTCTGCGCATTGTCGTCTCGCTACATATTCACCTAAGTAGTTAGTTTAGGTATTGTCTGGGATTTTCTCAACATAGGCTATTCGGTGTCCCTATTGAACACGCAAATCTCATGCCATCCCACTTGAATCTTGCGTAAATGGACGGTGGTGTTCACAATCCACCTTGTTGCCTCAACCGGCTCTGACGGTGGCCTCTCGTTTCTTGGCTGGTTTTTTTTTATATCAGTGGTTCTAAAGGAACCCTGGTACATTCTGGCAGATTTTGAATTATAGATTGATTATTCACTGGTCCATCACAATCGGTGCTACAATCTAAGCCAGACTTCGGGGAGTTTCGTGCCGGTATTTGTCTTGAACCATTGTTGACTGACTCTTCCCTGACATCTGGATCGGTCCTAACGACTGATATTTGGACTGGGTTCATTTTGTATCCCCATGGGTCTCCTGTTGCTCCTATATATTTAGATAAATTGTGTTTGACCTCATCCCATGAAGGAGTTGCACTGATTTATGTCGCGTCCTTGCCCAGGGTGGTTACTTGGAGTTGCTTCAGGTTTGGGATCTGCATACCCACGTTTCGCCAACATCAGTAATAGGATTCAAGAATATAATCGTTCGAGGCAGGGTGGACATAAAATGAACCCTTCGTGAGCTCCTATACACTGGTTGGTAGAACAAGACCTCGGGAGCCCTGACGAATATGCTCACAGACTCACAGTACCAGATCTGCCTAGGCACGCCCACACTCACCTGCCCCCCCCCCCAATCCAACCAGAAAGCGAAAGCGCCACATCAACAGCATATCCACCTCACATATAGGAAGAATCATAATAGCCCGCACTCGCATACTTGCTGCCCAAAATCGTAGTAATGGCCACCGGCGAGCTCAGCTTAGTAGCAAAGCTGGCGCGCGTGCCAGAGGCCCCAGAACCCGTGTTCCCGTACTCACCAAACAGGACATCGCTTGTCCGTTCGTCACCAGTGTTCCAAATGTGCCACCCAGCGCTGTTTATGACCTTACTCATGGAGGTGTTTTGGAAAACCACGCGAGCGTACTCTCCCCACGGCCGTCCCAGATAGAACGCGCCGCTGCTAACACTGTTGCCGCTCGCGGCCGCGATGTCGCAGTTGTTGAAGACATAGTAGGATGTGCTGCTGGATGATGCGCGACCGTTGGCTGCAAGTAATGGTAGGTATCAATTTTCCAATCCGTGGTCATCGTCGTGTTTGTAGGAACACAAGGGATGCAACTTACCGGTAACATAGCCCAGACTGGCCGAGAGTACTCTTATATCACAGTCTTCAAACCACGCTGGTGCGTTCTGTCCGAATATGAAATCCGTAACGCCCTCGATCATGCACCCTGCATACAACTGATAGCCCGTCTGTGCCAGCAACGTATCCTGATACCCCGTGAAGGCGCACGCATAGTAACCCGAGTCCGCATAGGCTGACAGTGCGACTGCCTGGCTGCCCTTGCCGTAAGTATTTGCCACATTGACGTTGTACAGCTTGAAATTGGCTGCTTTGACGCGCAGCGTGGCCGTCTCGTCATTGCTCAGCCCGTCGGCCTGGCTCAGCGAGCCGGTGATGGTGACTTGGTTGGCGGAATAGCTGGAGGTATCGCTTGTATACCCGTATATGGTCAACTGGGCCTTGCGGGAGGATACCAAGACTTGCTCAGAGTACGTCCCGGGCTCGATGAATATGCACTGTGCTGTGGTGGATGACGTTGACAGCGAATTGACGGCGGACTGGATCGTGCTATAACTGCCATCTGAGCCGACCGTGATGCACCCAGAAGGGGCAGAGGTACGACTGGTCGCTAGCACTGCCGTGACAGTGGTGAGAAGTGCCAGAAAGTGCTTCATCTTTCAAGCTTTTCGAGATTGAAGGCTGAGAACGAGAATGTGATAAGTGAGGACGGTGTTCAAATGTTGAGCCACTGAAATAGAGGCAGGCCAGGTGAAATTTATATGATGGTCGCCCGCGGCTCAATCCACAATGTCTAAGCCTCACTGCCTCACTTGCTATTATAGGACAATTGAACCCAAACAAGAGCCCCTTTATCTGGTATTCTCACGGCGTACTAGAGATAGACTTTCCCTTTCGCACCAATACGACACAGGGACCACATAGATGGCGTCTTGGCATCAGCTTTGAAAAGGTGGGATCCAGCCAGCCACATCGTATTATCAGCATATTGCTCTCGTGACATGGCTGGCTGACACTTACTTGGTGGAAGAACACCGCCCGTCGGTTTATCCACATACGGAAGTCAAGGCCTACACATGTGAAAGCGAGTGCCACAAGCTCCAAAGACAATATTTCTTTGAGATAATGACGGTAATGAGCACCTATAGGATGATTTGAACCCGACAAATAGGGTATATCTAAAAGTTGTGATTCTTACTTGTTAGTGAAGTAAACTCTTCCCCTGATCCCACCAAGCACACCCGTACATATATCTTAGGACCCCTCTTGGCATAGAAACAGGCGAAGGTGGACTTCCAGGGTTGCGATCGGTCATGTGTATTATGCTTGGTTGGAAATCCGGAGCATGCTGCTCCGAGAAGGTCATTGCCGTCTGTCCTGTATTGATATCAGTAAGCTTGGTCCGGAAGTACCCTAGGGTAATCAGGCGCCGCGGAAGTGTGGCTTACTTCCATGTTTCAGTACGTAGGTATCGAGGCTGCTTTGGAAGGCTCTGTATGGTGGAAATATGTAATCATTAGTCAAACACCGACCAGCTAAGGTGGAGTAGACAAAATGTCTCTTGATTAAGTACAAAACAATAAGGATCTATGTAGCATGATCCACGACAACATGCATCTACCCGACATTGCAATTATGAAGACTTCGCTGGAATTGCCTTTCTGACATGGTAAATCGCCTCTCGGAATGGCCACAATAGCTTCGAAATGAACCACATGACGACACATGCTATGCGATAAATCAACGCAACCCACAAAAGTATGACGTTGTGGATAAAGTATCCTGACGCATTCCTCACGTCCCTCACTGCACCACTTGGATCACTCCGCGCCTTTTGGGTGATTCGTAAGGCCCAGTTGAAATCGGCAATAGCGTCATTCATGCCCTCTTTGAGGAGCGACGCCTTCCTCGGGGGCTGCCGTACCTTGGGCCATGCGCCAGGAAAACTAGCGGGGCCGTTGTGTTTCCCGTCGAAGTCTTTCGCTGTCAAAGTGTGGTCCTCGTGGTTCCGCTGTTGCACACTCTCCTTGGTGAGTTTGGAGCGAAGTCGTTCTTTCTCCTCGGGCGGGTGGGCCTCCCACCAGCCCTTGACAGTGTCGAACATGTACTGCTGAATGGGCGTTTTGCTGTCCGCAAAGGCCGGATGATGCAAGACGGTAAGTATTTTATCGACAACAAGCTCTGCGTCAATATCCGGGTCGTCCCAGCACTTCACAACTTGTTGTGTGGTCCAGTTGGTAGTGATAGTGCCCACGAGACCGGCGGGTTGGTTGAGGACGTTGGTGAAGTGGTCCTTGGACAGATCGGAATGGCTCGGGTCGGAAGCCGAGGAACCTTCTGGGAAGATTTCGGCAGAAATCGATTTGGCCGCTTCCTCATCAACCTTCTCCTTAGCCGCCTTTACCGCGTTTCGCAACTCCTTCACAGATGATTCGATCATGACGGCCAGGTACTTGAACACGAGCTGATTGGTGTACTCCCCGAGCTGCCCATGAGTATAATCCTGGGTCGACTCTTCCGCGTCTTCTTGGTCCTCTTGCAGATACTTGGACACGATGTCGTGGAGGTAGATGACCGGCTCAATGGTCTGCCACAACATGTTGGCGTCCGTGACGCCTTCAGACTTGGGAGTTTCATTGTCGCTTGGGGCGTACTTCTTAAAGATTTCCCCAACAGTTTGTAGTTGCCTCAGGATAGGATCGGCATCGGCGTGAATCTTGCTTAGTTGTTCAACGCCAGCCTTGATGAGCTGGAACAACTGCTCAAACGCCACACTGCCATAATTGAGCTTCTGTGTCTTTACGTTAATTCCAGAATCAAAGCAGGTTGAAGGGAAAGGAATAGAATGACACTTACACTTTCGAGTTCGCCGAGAGTGCCCTTGGATTGTAAGACCGCCTTGTCATCTGCCTCACCGAGCAATGAATGGAAGATGTCCAACATGCCGAAGGTTCCAGTGACAATAGGAGCAACCTTCTTGCCCTTGCCCTTCCCGTTCGGTATTTCAACTTGGCACTTGTCACCAACAAAGGTGAACACACTGCCTTCGCCAAGCTCATGCAGGCACAACTCAATAAAATTGCTGTGTGCCGAGAAGTCCTCAAGCGTGTGCAACGCGGCCCCGAGACGATGAAATGCCTCCTTCCTCGCAGCAGTGCCATGCTTGAGGCGGCCCTTGCGCCCAAAGTCAATGCACAACAACAGCTGGTTGCGTAGATAGTCAGCGGCAGTTCCCCAGCCTTGACCAGAGTTGGCAATATAATTCTTCAGGCCAGTGTCGGGGTCAATCTCCAACTCCCTCGGGTCGACTGGGCCTCGCAGACGCGCGTCGACCTCTTTGGCATTGTCCGGATACCCTCTAGGATTGTCAATGTGCTCGACATGAGTATAGCACCCAAGTCGATCCCTTGTGACATCAAACTCGTCTGTAGCGAAGCCGAACTCCATGAAGGCCATCACTGACACGATGGCGCGCAGGATGGGCTCGGGGACATTCTCGAGACATGTTGTGTCGATGACCTGAGAAAAGTCACGTAGCCAGTTGCCAAAGTAGATTTGTTTGCGCTGCAGTTTCGTGAATCTGTAGCCGGTGATGAAGCTACTGGGAAGATATTTAAGGACCTCGGCAAGGTCGCCATGACGCCACACGAAACCCTTGAACTCGCTACCTGCGGGCACCTCACCTGCACCAAATGCTGACGCCGGACTAGCGAACAGCAACAGGCAGACTAGGAGGAGGAGGAGGAATGAAGTCGAATGGGGCATCGTGCGATCGTTGTACTGCCATGGTTGAGAAACTGGAACTGGGTCCGGGGACAAACTGGGAGGATTTGAGTACTTATTTAGTTGATAAAGAGTTCGAGTGACGTTATGACGCTTCTTGAACTTGGCCGGCCCCGGAACGTTTACTCCTCAAAGTGGGTCTTTGCTGTGGCAAGTGTGGCGCAGGACATCCATTGGGTGGGCGCACAGACCCCAACGTGGCGTATTGTAGTGTAGTCTATTTCGACTTCATCTCTTCAACAGCCCGCAATTGTCAGCCTTTGAACAACACAACTGAGATTAGTGATACGCTTGAAAGAACTTACTGTGGTTCGTATGGGTTTCCGGCCACAAAGGAGGACATTGCTGATAATCACTGCTGTCAAACATAACATTGGGGAGTGCGCAGTCACCGATAATCGGGTCGTTATATTTGGCATGAAGAACGATTTCATATGACCAAACCTAATGTTTGTTTCATCGTCCATTCTACATCTGTGGGGCAAATGAAGCAAAGAAGAGGAGAAAAGTGTCTTCGAAATCCAGCCTTATTACTTTGCCGACTTGGTGATGTCGGCACCCTTCTCAGCAACAGCATAAACGGTGGCCATAGTATAGGGACGCGTCACCACCCTAGGGCAGTGGAAAGATACTGGTATCGCAGACCTGGAGGTTATAGCAGCTATAGATACGAAGCTGCGGATCGATAACTATAACGATTCCGAGCAGGGCATATCGAATAGAGAAACTTAACTGCTATTATAAGCTATTTATAATAGGCGTAGGGAGCTCCCTTATATATATAAATGAAGGAAAGCGAGCTCTATAATATAGCGGGCCCAGATACGTGATAACAACGCCCCCTTCCTCACGCGGCAGCATGGAACACGAGCTGGTCCAGTGACCCCGAAGGCGGTTTTGCGCACGTATGCGCGGGCTAGCTCCAGTTCCTCCTCGCCAGAGAATCCCCGGGATCCTGGAGGCCGCCCTGGCGACCTCTGTGCTTTGTCCGACTGCGTGAGACGTGTGGCCAGCGGCGCGGCAGTGGCTACGAGGGCAGACTCGACGGACAAAACATGGCGTGCCAAGATCTCTACATCGAGAGGGTGGGACAGGTAGTTCGGGTTGACCTTTAGCCCCAGCTCCGCAGGCTTGATTGTTGACGTCTCGGTGCCGGATGGCGAAGCACTACCCTTGGTAAGGTGTACAGAGCCACGATAAAGGAGGTGGACTAGTACCGCTGGAATGGATAGGCATGCACCGCTGTTTCGTACGCGGGCATTATCTTGGTGGTAGCAGAGGCATTCTCATCAGTAGTGGGCCGGAGAGCTCTATTCAGTACCCGTTCAAGATCTCGCTTGTGATGGTGGGAGACGGCATACATGCCTGGATTTTGGCATTAGACCTGGCAAGGGTTCCAAACTGTCGCCCAGAAGCTTCCAGGGCGGCGGCAAGGGCCGCAGGGTCCTGGCGGGAGAGCCCATCAATGGTCTCAGGCCCTTCTCCCGCTCCCGTGGCAGCCTCGAACGACATAGGAATTGACAAAGTGCTTCTGAAGACTCTCGCAAACAAAGGGGTTGTCGACGAAGACTGGAATACCAAGCGATGCGGCCTTCCCGACTCCTGAGAGCACGATAATGCGTGACGAACCTATTGCGCCAACCGAGATGATCACCTACTTCTGCGCAGTCACATTCTGGCCGGACAAGGTGCCATCTGCAGTCAAGGTGCAATGAACGCCCATCGCAACTGGTTGTCCATCCTCGCCCTCAAATGAGTCGAGGAGGACTTTTCCGACCAAAGCAGACGTCCACACGGTCAAACTGGGGCGCGACCCCGCTGGACTGAGGTAGGCGGTAGCTGCGTAGATTCTGTTTTTGGACCTTTAGTCCAACGGACTCAGGATACGGGGCAGCATTGTAGGCGCTTTCAGAGCAAGGCGTATTGTGAGCGGGGAAGCCGAGTCCTGCGATTGTGTCACGCAACACCTGCGACCACTTGCTGTCCTCTTCCGGGATGGTGGCTTGGATTATGCAGTTACCTCTCTCCGATGAAGGCGAGGAAGTCGAATCTGGTGAGTGGAGGCTCTAGACTTCTTCCAAGTGCATTGCAAGCCTCGCCCAGTCCCATCCCACATTACCCAGCTGGGCACACATAGCAGTATTGTGGTCAGTGATCATCTCCCGACCCATACACATTGGTTTCTGATTCAAGTGAATATGGCAACTCCCTTCTTAGTCTCTGTGGTCCTGCTTGGGGCTGCCTGGACAGCGGCGTTACAGTCGCCCTCGAACGGATCCGTGGCGTGTCGCTACTTCCCTGGAGACGCTTGCTGGCCATCCTCTGCGCAATGGGGCTCATTCAACTCGTCGGTTGGAGGAAGACTGATAACGGTTCCCAGTGCAAGCCCCAGCCACAACGATTTTCCCAGTGTTAGCTACAATGCCGCAGCATGCGCCTACATCCAAGCTAATTGGGACAATCCGGATCTTCACGATCTGAGAAGCTCTTCGCCAATGGTTCCGATTTTTGCGAACTCGATCTGCGACCCTTTTGATGCTATTGACAGCCGATGCACCATTGGTACTTATGTGCCGTACGCTGTTGGTGATTCGAACGCATCAGGACCATGCATTTTTCTAAGGAGCACAACATACGCCTAGTGACTCACAACACAGGGAATGACTACATGGGAAAGTCGACGGGGCCTGGGTCCCTGACCCTTTGGACTCATCACCTCAAAGACATCTTCATTCTTGACTGCAACACAAATATTCCAAAAAGGCCATTAAGACGGGCGCCGGTGCCCAAGACTAGAACCTCAAGCTGCTGCCAACGCTCAAGGTCTTGTCGTCATGCGAGGAAATTGTCCAACGGTAGGGCTTTCCGGGGGCTATACTTCAAGAAGGTGGAACATTGCCGCTCTCGCCAAACCTGGGACTTGATGTCGACTAGTTTCTAGAGCGGGGAAGTCGTCAAGGAAACAGGAGAGATTCTTACGGCTACGCCCAGTCACTTGAAGACCTGTATTGGGCGCTCGCTGATGGGAGTGGCAGACATACGGTGTGGATCTCTCCATGACGGTAAAGCTTTATGAGAACATGCCGACTGTAAGTGCCACAACCTCCTTCACGGGGACATCGAAGTCAACAGCCTACTGGAATGTTGTTCGGGAGCCTTCGGTGAATCTTCCGGCAGTACTAGACGCCGGTCCTGTGGCCTATCGGGAGGTTCTATCAGGGAACATCTTCGGCATGCCACAGGCATACTTGCCAAATGGAACTGCCAAGGGTTTTGAGAGGGTATTGCATCCTACACTCACCTTCCTGAGTCAGACCTGCATCTCTTACGGTAAGCAGGCTGATTTTAGCATCCTCTGGTTGTCCAGAGCTATCGTGACATGGACTTCTCTTCTTTCGACTTTCCAAGACACATTCTATACACTAAACCTTAACATGGCGGTTCAGGAGCTTAACGTTGGTGGCCGTCTCATACCCCAACCTCTTGTAGCATCTGATAGTCCTTCTGCGAGTCTGGCCAACGCTGTCAAATACATCGTAAGCAATAATGGAATTCTCGCGGGCGCTTCCTTGAACGTGGCCAGACAACTAGCCCCGTTCCCAACTCAGTTCATCCCTATTGGCGGGAGACACTATTTTTGGCATTCTTCGGCATATGCGTAGTCCCCGAATTATATTTCCCATGTGAAATGCTTCTCGGACGATGGTTGAGACTGACCTCTGAAAACAGTGAATATGACATGTACAGCCTCGCAGCAAATTTTGTCGCCCAACAGAATATTACAAAGATACTTAGTTCAGCTCCTGAGGCAATAATGCCAGGCTGTGCAGCATACTTAAATGAAGCAGCCCTCGGACTACCACCAGCGTGATTGGCAGGACACACC
>LKEA01000092.1:13594-60862 GCA_003795315.1 Cytospora schulzeri
GAAATGCCCATTTTACGGCTCAAACTATGACAAGCTTCTTTCAATCAAGCATAGTAATGAACCCGATGGCAAATTCTGGGGTAGGCAGCTGTGGGCAGTGAGTTATGGGAGAGACTGGCCGATGGTCGAGCTTGCTAGATGTAGTCACAGTCAGAAGTACTGTAGATTGTGCCTATTGCCCATCTGTTGAAATCGACAGCGGTGGCGGCCCAAGGAGGACCCAAGGTCAGCCCTAAGACTACCTGGGGAACGTAGGTCGCATATTACCCAAGTAAATAGTGTATGTGACTTGACAAATGCAGAGTATCGGCAACAATCCCTGGCCTTCCTTCCTCTTGTGACGGTTCAAAGCTCAAGTGGTAATCGAAAACCTACCCCCACCGCCACACTTCCACTGGACGTCACTTCCATGGGTAAATGTGCAATTTCTTCTCGTGTTCTCCCTCCAGGTCCGGTCTACTGTCCCACCGTAGCTCACAACAGGCAAGTGAGTCACGTTAACCGGAGCAGAAGAGCTTGAATATTGACCAAGAGGACAGTAGGCAACAACTCAACCATGCTGTGTGGACTCCACTCGATAGAAAGATATGGTCTTGCGAAGTGCCCTACTGGAACGGTTTCGAAATCAAGAAATTAAGTGAACCCGACGGTGTTGTATCATGTAGGCAGAAACTCGTATTCATGTATACTCAACCCTCCCACTTTGACAATCTACAGAAAGTCTTTCAGTTGATATCCCCCATGCTTTACATGATGTTGCGTCTCCTTCTTTTACATTTGTAGTGGTTGATCAGTTAGATGCCACGTGGGGGTAAGGCCACCCGTAGATGCCGCTGGTCATGGTCCAGCCAGTCAATTAGCAGTGACAGACCAGCCCTTGAGAAACGCGGCCTCGGGGCTCGACATCCAAACTAGAAAGTCACCCGGAAGCTCGACTATATGTTGCCACGGGCGCGCCGTTCTCGTTAGCTACCTGTATATAGTAATTTGAGGACGAGTCTAGGTTGTAGGGACAGTGCTTACTTTGATCGAGGGGGGCTTGATCCGGCTTTGCGCCGCTCTTGGCCAGAACCTCTCTGTCACAGATGCCAGGGTGAGCCGATGCAACGTACAATGTCGGCTGCTCGGCAGCAAGGTACTCGATGACCTTGATTTGGGCTATTTTGGAAGCGTTGTACCCAGACATACCTGGGCCCATGAACGTGGGGAAAGCCGTAGTCTGACTCGTCAGTGCGAGGACCGCGGAGTCGGTCTCATTGGCCGTAGGCAGGAAGGTCTTGATAGCCAAAAGCAGGCCCTTGACATTTGTCTGTAGTCATGTCAGAATTGAAAAATCCCAATATCAGCTTTTGAAGGCACGGGCAGTGTTTGTGTGCCCCATGAGACAGCCAGTCATTGTAGATCGGGTCAGATGAGACATGTGCAGGTATACCTCGAAGCCCTGCCACCACTTGTCAACGTCGGTGGAGGCAAGAGTAGAGATGGCCGACGCATGCACCGAGGCGACTATCAAAACGTTCCGCGTCCCAACCTGGGCAGCAACGGTTTTCAGGGTCTCAAAGTCGGTAGTGTCGACTGTGCGGACCACAATTTCGGTCGCACTTGAGAACGAGGCAACCAAGGACGCCGTCTCCTTTAGCTTCTGCTCTCGACGGCCCAACAACACGATGCGCGCAGCACCGGCCTTGGCGAAGGAAATTGCGGTCTGTCTGCCGATGCCGCTGCCCTAAAACATGAAGCCATCAGTACCCATGATCAAGTCCTTTCTGACTTACAAACATTGAAGCCCCCCACCTTCACGCACGCGGGGCAAAAGCTTCGTCGGGTCAACTCACCGAGCCGATTATGACAATAGTGTTTCCCTTGGCGCTGATCTCGGGCCAGGGGAGAAATGGCCGGGTAAGTATCGTTGTGCCATGTGGCGGTGGCTGAAGGTATGGGCGGCCGCATACTGGGAAGTGGAGGTTTGGATAGACCTCGGGACTGATCATTGGGTTGATTTAGCACTCGTAATGCCAGAATATCAGACTTGAACAGAATAATTGTGGTCTGAAAATGAGACGGCCGCGCATACGAGGTGGTATATAATTTTGTGTTGCATCTGGCGGAATTTACTCATTGCGTTCAAAACAATGAATACTACTGTGACGGGCCTGTCCGGGGGACTTCACACATCATCCGAACAGGAACTAGACCTACAGCTGGGGCTATCACATGGGCACTATGTACTACAGTAAAAGGCCACCGTCACATTGCATGGAGAGGGGAGTACGTTCATATAGAAGAGTGTACATATTATGAATGTATAAGATGAATATAAGATATTGCCAGGCTGCACATATTTGTCAGGTCGAGGTGGACCTTATAATACGCAGCATTCTTAGCAGAGCACGGATCAGGTACGCGACAAGTTGGAAGGTACCTACTGTACTAACCTGTATTGTACCGTAACATACGCAGCGCAAAACCTACTTTAGTACTGGTCCATACCAAAACTAGGTCATTTGATATGCGGAAGGTTTTCTGCGAGGCTTTTGCATATCAGTAAATCCTATTTATGGTAGAAATGAGATTTGATGTACATGATGTCGACTAATTTCTGCTGACGCACATTTGAGAGGATTGCCATAGAAGTTCGTGGCGTGAAGACCATGCCGTCACACGACAATAATGCTGCCATGTGCATGAGGCTGGCGCAGGTCTCTACCTACTCAAATAGAACATTTGAAACCAGCTTGACTTCTGATGTCTAGCCTCATCCGAGATGCCGGAACATATACATGCGCGCACGCTCTGCAATGATTTCAATCATGCTTTCCTCCCGTTATCTTCGTGTCCAAAATAGGAAGAAGCTGACAGCTTGCTATGGGTGGGTGACTGCTCTCCCATCTCTCAGCCATGTATGGATGCTGACATCTGGAAGCTCCCAACAACCTCGGTACCCAGGTGTTGTGCACCAACAGTTGCGTAAGTCATAACTTAACATCGCTGCACGAAATACAGCGCCAATAATAATGACGGTAACTACCATGTCTCCGTCATGCTCCACTGTGGTTGATGGGCATCTGGACTGGAGGAGCCAGGTACAAGATTTGTATATTAAGATTTGAGCAGGTGCTGAACTCAAAAGTTCAGTCAGTGGGGCTTTGAGGTCGTAGTCTTATGATTTCTCACGCCAACATGTCGAACGCTCAAAACACGTCAACTACATACTTAAATAACAACTCAAGTAGGACTTACATGATTTAGTACCCCCAATCCGGAGGCGAAGCGAAGCGTTTCCAATAGAACTTTCATATAAAGAACAAACATACCACTTCCATTTTCATAGATGCTCTCACACAGCTAACCATAGTTCTATTTCTCCGAGTATCATCTCTTTCATTCTTCAGAGATAAGTCAGTCTTCCACTGTCAGTATTGGCACTCGGTGGTAGCAGTGTGGCTGTGGTTCTTGAAGAAGCCATTGGGATGTAATGTTATACCAGACTAGGATCAGAGACACAATAGTATGGAGGATAGGAGCTAGAATTCGAAGCCAAAAGCCTTAAGGGGTAGATAAGGCCCTCTAGTAAGCTGGGAATCAGTGGATAATATTTAGAGCCTCTGAGCATAGCTCAGATAACGTACAAGGTCACCAGACAGATTAGCAATCATTGGTTCATGTGAATCGCCGGGCTGTGTTACAATTGTGAGCCCGATCTTGCATACAGGAGATAATGAACTATTATACTGTACTTGAACTTCCCCTTCCATTCATATGTTTGTAGTTGACCTCACTTGATAGCATCACCTGGAAAGCCAGCGCCTTACCCCCCCCCCCTTCTTTGTTCTACTTCTTCTTCTTCTTTTGTTTGGAGGAGGATTCTCCAGGGATATACAGTGCGGGCTTGTTCGAGGTTAATAGACCTTTTGTTTGGTAGTGGTTACTTTCCAGTCTACGATCAACAGGCCCTGGAGCCGCTGTGATCTGCTAAAATATGAACAATCAATTAGTTCACTGGGGCCTTATTTGCCGTTGAACAGTTCAGGACTTCCATCCGGGTCAATCAGGATCCTAGGTAGCTGCGGATCGCACCGGTATCGCCATAGGCGAGGAACACAGGAACCGTACAAAGTGTTGGCAAGCGCCCAACTTTAATACTGGCATATATCGCGCGGATTAGGGGGCGGGGCGTTCAAAGGGGTAGGGGTAGTAGTCGTATGCCGGTTTGAGGTCGCAGGGGTATATACTTGAGAATAGGAATGGGTGCAACAGGACCAGTTGTTGCATACCAATGAAGATACGGTGTCAGAATAGAAGATCAATAAATCAAGATAGCCATCATCTGTGAGGTCGCCCATTCAGCTATCATTGTCGAAATCCCCCTTCCTGACCTGCTGCGCCGCCGTGGCTGTGTCTCTCACCCCGGACTGGACCCACATACGCCCTCCCTTCACCGTCAAATCCCAAGGTTCTTACCCCTGATACCGCATTGACTATCCCACTGAGGCAACCGTTGATTGACAGCTACAGCCTGTAATAGTGGATCTGGAGTGTGTCTTTCAGCTCTTCCATCGCACTGATAGCAATTCAACCCCTGCTAAGCAGTCTGGCCTAGGGTACTTGGCTGCACTATTTAGAATGACCACATCCATGGATTCTCAGTTACCTTCTACAAGACCATCTTAACCTCTTTAACTTGTATCAAATCTTCAACCGAGTTTTCTCAAGTATTGAAATTACTCTCTAACTCTTCGCTCTCACGATCATGGTCTCCGCCATCGCCCAGCCCGATTCGGAGCTGTTCTGCACCACAGCGAAGCCAGAGACAAAGCCAGAACGACACCCGTCGACACTGATACCAGGCGGTCACACATCACCGCTGCGGCATCCAACCGTGCTGCGACCGGGTGCAGGTCAAGTCCACCACAAGGACCACCTGAGGAAGAGCAGTGAGAACCTGCCCTCTCAAGTACCAACGGCCACAGGCCAGCAAGCACCCAAGCCCATTTACAAGGCATACTCGCCAGCCACAACGCCACCAGACCCAAGGGCTTCAGTGATAGCAAGCGAGATCGAGGGCTACTTCACCGCTCTCAACGTTCCACCGCTTCATGTCAAGAAGCAGAGCGAATTGTCGCATTCTGTTCCTCCAGTATCACCAACCACCGGATGGGAGTCGCCCGTGCAACGATGTGTTTCTCCTCCAGTCCCGCCGAAAGTGAAAATTCAGCAGGAGGAGGACGTGCAACCACGTGCAACAGACGAGCCGCTTCAGTCTCCCCTGTCACGACCGGAAAGCCCCAGAAAGGATGACTCTCCGGAGGCAGAGTGTCCTCCCGCCTACGATGAGGGTGAAAGGGTACCGCCGCCGCCAGAGAAAGCACACACGGCAGCTCACCCCGTGAGCAGCGACGACAACCTCGCAGCCTCCGCAGCCGTTTCAGCTGCACATGTCGCGGGGTCCGTAGCTGGAGTCGACACGGACGAGGCTTTGGCACAGAATGTAACAGATGACGCGACACACACGCCAGACGGCGATGAAAGCCTCAAGGACGACTGCCCCAGTGAGGAGGAGGAGCAACCCCAGCTTGTCAGCGCCAGTAGCAAAGCCAGCTCACCGCCACCTTTGCCGCCGCGCGCGGCGTCCAGCCCTCAAGAGATCCAGCCAGACTCACAGACACACAAGCCCGGCGCGTTCGCGCCCCCGCCAAAGCGATCCCCATCGCCAAGATCATCGCAGCCCCAGAACGGCGCGGCTGGGGCTGCTGCTTCGTCTGCGACCGCTGTTGGGGCGGCGGTCGCGATGCCTTCGTCAGACTTTTCTCATGGCGGGTTGAGGCAGGCGAGGTACGTACTGGGCAAGCACATGAAGCACATGGTGGATAGGGCGAAGGAACATCATGAACATCATCAGGCGAAGAGGACTACCGGCTCAAGGGCTGGAATTGAGGAAGGAAAGGGGAGAAATATTCTCGTCATTGCCCCAATTGCATGAGTTGATAATGCTGGACATTAATTGTCTCTGGTGGGATATTACGAGATTGTACTTGGGTCAGGAAGTGTCTGGGTAGAGTGCAACTTTATAGGCTACATATGAAACACTATAATACAAATAATAACAAAGTAACATCATAACAAGTCGCGGTGTCACATGCATTGATCGCGGACGATTATGTAAATACAACCACGAAGACCGAATACTTGAGCCTGCCACCTGCGAAGGCTCTTCTCGAATTTCATGGTCTGAGAGTCCACGAGTTCAAGCCTCCATTTCGCGGTCAGATTCGGGGTTCTTTGATCTATCGCCTAGTAAAAAGATTGACCACCCTACCCTAGGGTAAGTAGTCAATAAAATTGGCGAGCCGAACACCAGTTGCCTGACACATGGATTGGAATTCCCACGGGTACATCCCTAGGGATTTTTCATGATGACAAAGGTTTTCCATGTATAGTTTTTATAAAACCACTAGAAACTACATCGCCTCTTCACCGGTTCCGCATTAAACACATGCCTCCCATCCCTCATCGCGGCCCGCAGGTCATCCGCCAGCTGCCTCAAAGCGTTCCTAACATCAGGCCCCTTATAGGAGAACTCCGCCTGAGCCGTAGACAAATCCTCTCCCGAGATCCTCAAGACCTTGAAGTACACCGAATCCGGCTGCGTGAATGTGTCACCAAACTCCCGTAGGTGCCAGTTTCCCAGAGCCCCGAGGCCGCTGAAGCTGACCTCGTAGAGTTCCTCCCACGGCAGCGCGGCGAGCTTGCCGCACAGACCAGCCCACAGGTCGACCTCGACCTTGACGACGTCGTCGAAATCGTCCGAGGTCTCAGTCTGACGGTCCCGCAGGATGAGGTCGTGCAGCGAGAGCTTCTGGAGCGTCGGAGAGACTTTCCTCAAGAGGCGCAGGAGATCCTCCTGCTGGACATCCTGCTTGCCGATCTCTAGCTCTTGGAGGTGGGGGAATGCGATGGGGGCCGGTGATACCATGGCATTCAGGCCTGATGAGGTGGAAGTAGGTGCACCTTGCTGCCCAGCCGGGGCCTTGTCCTTGCCTTTACGATCCTGCCCCATCCAGGACCAAAAGTCGTCTCCCTGCTCGGACGAATCCGCGTAGTTGTGGTTACCACCAAAGAGCCGATGAATTCTGAGTTTCTGTAGTCTCGTTGGGAGTCCAAGGAATTCTCTGAGGTGACTGGTCCTGCAACATGCAGGATTATCCGGCGATGGATAGATGTATCGGTTGCGCACGTGAAGGTCGAGCTCCTCGAGCCCTTCGATAACCGGCAGCATCGCCTGCCGCATAAACAACGGAATGTTGAACGCATCGTCATCCACACCGGCGAGCTCGGTTGGTTGATATATTCCTCTCTCTCTCCTCCCACGACCAATACAGAGCGTCTTTGGCCGCACGTTTGCCTTGGCCGCGGCAGCCAGAAGCATTTGGACAGTGACCACCCAGTGGTTGGTTGCACCAATCTGGCGTGGCGGCCTCCCCTGTTCAAAGCGCAAGTCGCGTAACAAGGTTTTCAGGCCGTACCCGCCGTCATTTTCAGAGGTGTATTGTGCGGTCTCGAAGTCCCAGTTCTCGCAGTCGTTGAACGCCTCAGCGGCAATGCCGGTGAGGTTAGGCAAGTTTTCGAAGGCGGCGACAAGCATATCTCGGTCCCACCCGGATGCTATGATGCTCGTCTGCTCGGCATGGGCTTGGATGAAGGCTTCTTTGATGATGCTATCTGATTCGCTTGGCGGGTCATTGTCGAGACGTGTTGTGCTGATGATCACAGTCTCTAGATAGGGGCTGAACCGTGACTCGGAGATGGTCAATAATGTGCTGAGGCTCAAGTGGCCGCGGAAGAACTTCCTACTGCTAAAGAATTTCTTTGCGAAGTAAGGAAATGTGTACTGTTCAGCCTGCCTGCAGCACAGGCGTAGACTCCCATAGTCGATGATGTCAAGCTCATCGGCGATGCTGGCAAGAAGTTCAGCCGGGATCGAGAGGAGTTTCGAGGCCATGCCGTGATGGAAGAGTAAGGTGACAGAGATCTGTGGTTGTTCGCCCCTGTTCAGCCTGTTGTATCTTGTGGGATGTGGTTCAACTCTGATGGTTCAAATCTGATGGACAAAGAGTGATTGAGTGAGATTTATGTTTGACGTTGTCGAAAGTTAATCGTCTTTCCCCTTGTTGGGGCTATGGTCGGGTCTTATGTGAGAAGCAAGCATGCATGTACAACACCTGAGGTAGCCAGCCTACTTGAGTACCTAGGTACCTAGGTACTTACTTGATACCTTAGGTACCTACCTAGGTAGGTAGTTGGCCAACCCCAGGCGCCCACTGTTGCCTACAACAAGCCGCTGGGCGGTGTCACCAACCTGCATATCTTAGTTCCGAGGCGTACAGATACGTGTCCGGGCTTAAAACACGCCAATCGATACATTTGACAGGCTGTAGAATGTCGAATTCATTACTGATGACGATTTTAATAATGAAGTAGTTCATTGAGACTTGAGTACTGAAGTGCGAAGTACATGTAAGTACTTGTGATTTGAGGTAGTTTGTCCTGTACATCCAAGTCTACACAGGTACCTAACCCCGCGTGGCCCACCAGGCCCACACACCCCCACGCCAGCTGGCTGACGGTCTGACTCCAGTGGAGATGTCCAGCTGAGCTTCTCCAGGCACATTGTATTCGTGATTGGCAGGCACCTAGGTATGGTACTCGAATATATATTCCTGTTCTCAAGAAACAGCTTCAATAAACAGCTTCAGCCTAGGCAGAAGTGAAGCCATTGCAGATTCCGTCACATGTGGCCTCTGATACAGCCGCCTCAAGTGCTGCGTGTCTTACACACAGCGGAGCCACATACTGTCTGTACACTCCACATACAGAGCGAAGATCGAGGAACTGGCCTCAATACACAACCGTGTTACAAAAGTACTATGAACCTTGACAAGAAAAACACACGAGACACCCCCGTGTCTTATAACAAACCTTAATTCAACCTCATCAAGATATTAAGTACTCAGCCTCCTGACCCCATGCCATATGACCCATCCCCAATTGGGGCTACCTACCCCAGTGCCCGGGGTACTGCACCGCCACATGCAGCCTGTTGCTCACGGCCAGCAAAACTTCCAATACACAGCCCACCATAACCTCCCTACTTTCAATAGGTAATACCCGAAAGTGAACAATGCATGCAGTCTGGATTCTTGTGCTAAAGTGCTTGGGTAAAGTGCTTGGGTGACTAAATCACATCGATACAACAGCAGACAAAACCATAACTGCCCAATCATGTCAATCAACTTTAGCCGTCAAAAGGGCGGATGATGACCTTCTCTCCAGATACACCCTTCTTGTTCTTCGTGAGCGCATCCTCGATGTTCTTCAGACCACCATCAACCACAACAGGCCTGTTGGGCACAAACCGGCCCTTTGCAATCCACCCATCCTCTCCACCCAGGTGCTTCACCAATGGCTCGCTCAGGTAGCGCAACGCGGGGCTGCTGCCAAGTCCGAGGACCTGCTTCACGGCCGCCTTGGGCTCCTGAGTGTTTCCAAGCTCCGCGGCCTCTGCGTTGGTGCCCTGGACAACAATGATATGGCTGTTCTCCGTCTTGGTGGCAGCGAGGATCTTGATGCCCTGGATCTGGGTGTCCTTCTCGGAGATGGTATCGAACACGAAGGCCAGAGGAAGACTGCCGACAGCAGCCTTGAAGTCCTCGGGGCTGCTCTGCGTGGATCGGTCCAGAACGACGTCTGCTCCCAGGGCCTTCAGGTGTTCGTGGTGCTTGGCGCTAGCGTTGGTAATGATCTTCTCGAAACCTGAGATCTTGGCCAGCTGGATGGCATACTGGCCAACCGAGGAACTGCCACCGAGGATAACAATCGCTTGTCCCTTGCCGGCCTGCTCTCCTCCCTCATCCCAAGGGGCCTTCAGCCCGTGGCCAGTCTTGTCGTAGCATCCGGTCACAACCGCCATGGTGGCGAGACTGAGACCACCAGCCTCATCATCTGTGATCTTCTTGGGCGTCTTGGCCACAAGGGCCGCGGGCATCTTGCAGTACTGCTGGAAGGTCGAAGAGTCGTAGTGACCAATAATGCCCTGGAAGAAGACGCGGTCGCCAACCTTGAAGTCCTTCACATCGGCACCAACGGCAGCAATCTCGCCTGCCGCGTCGGAGCCAATGACGGCGGGGTAGTTCTTAATGAAGACCTTGTAGTCTCTCATCTTCCAGTCGACTGGGTTGATAGCCGTAGCGGTGATCTTGATGCCGACTTCACCTGCTCCCAGGGGCGCCACTGAACGGTCCGTGACAATGTGCTGAGCGCCAGGCTCCGGCACGACGGCAGCTTTGAAAGATTGGGGAACGCTCATTTTGAAAGTTGGGTCTGATTTGTGAAATATAATAGAAATGTATGAGTAGTGAACAGGAACTGAGATTTGAGATTTGAGACTCTACTGGGAATTTCTTGATGTTTGAGTTAGAAGGGGGTATGGTATATACCTATTGTTGGTAGCTAGTATGTTCTATCCAAGTAGTGTTGTTCGTAGGCATTTGTCAGCCGTAAAATTGAACCACTGATGCCATCGTCGAAATCATTACGTCAGGGGATCGGATGATCTCTTCGTATTCATCGAAAGCCGCTTGCGGAGTGGAAGCGTGCCACCGAAGATGAGAGTTTATCTCCTCAGAATCAAGACATGCATCAAACCTTCTCGACACGCATTCACAAACTACCAAAACAAGTAAGACCTTAGAATGTTTCCAGTGCTCTGGTAGGTGTAAGCGCTAGTCTCGTAGACACCATCAAATGCAATGTCGACACTTCCGCCACACCAACTCTTGCCCATCCTTCCAGGGGTCCCCCAACACGCTCAGAGCATTGTTAACCGACACCCGTTACGCTCATAAAGGCACTTAAAACTCAACACAAAAGAGGACATATATTTGGAGCATTCGGCGGATTATGATATTTTCGCAGGGCAGTCAACGTGGTACTGCCCTTCAAGCTTAGGGGAGATGTAATCTTTAGGGTTAAACCCTGGGCCTCAAGAGGCCACCTCCGGGCACGGTTTAGGGGAACCGGGCCTTCCTTCAGTTTAAAAGGGGGGATCTACTTTTGCCTCTAAATAGCTTAAGGCGCTGGTAGGATTTGGTGATACTGTGGAAGAACGATAAATACCTAGGTAGTAGTGTTCGGGTCACAGACTGACTACCTACATGCCTCGGTTACTTGAGGACCTACCTAGGTGCCGAGGTACCTAAGTAGGTATAGCGTGGTTTGCGGTACCTACCTACCTCCTAGATATCTAAGTACCTAGGTACCTCTACGATTCGCCGAGTATAGGGTTACAAATAAATGAAGTCAACCCTTCGATTTAACCCAATATAGAGCCGTCCAAGTTCGTTTTACCTTACAAGTCACCTCGCTACTTTAATAGATATTAACTATTCGTTGTAAGGATAATGCCTTCTACGTCGACATTCCAGGTATTTGAAGGGTACATCTTGAGGCCCAATGTGCGGTACACATAACCCCAACCCGAGCTCGAGTCAGACAACCAACCTATCGACAAGTTATCTCTGTTGTTGTAATTATATGGGAGTGCTTGTCTGCTGCACACAAGACAGCAACTTGACTTGATCCGTATGGTGTCGTGAGCAATATCAAAGTAAGGCTTATATTGCGCTTCTCAACCGCGTTTATTCCCAGTGCGGATCCCTCTTCTTTCTGGCTATGGATATATCTATTTTCCGTGGCTTTTCGTAACTACACGTTCGGAACCTTAAGACATCGCTGTTTGAAAATCTCCGTTGAGGATCTTAGAGAATGAGACGGCACGGCAGTCTGGGTAATGGCAGGAGGTATAACCAAAACGGGCTCCCTAACACTGGTGTTTGGTGACAAAAAGAAAAAGGAATTTAGTAGGACATCTGGAGGAAACCTCAACCGTGTCGGAGAGCAAGGCCCCATGATCAGAGAGCTGCTTACATGTCAGGGCAGGTTCTTCTGCACTTGATTTGTTTGTATCTGTGCAACTAATATGTATTCTGAAAACCTACTGACTTGGTAGGTACTATGTTCCTGATGACACCGGAAACAACGTCGCCATTAGTGACCCTTAATTATATCCGCCGCCTTCACGGCAACAGCATACACCGAAGACAAGATGTTACCACGCGGAATCAGCGGGAATATACTAGCATCAACGATACGAAGGTTCTCCGTTCCGTACACCACCAGCTTCGAGTCCACAACTCCTCCCTCCTCCCTCGGCAACATCGCCGCCGAGCCACACGCGTGGTACGCAGAGGTGGCGGTGTCGAGGACGTACTTCTTGGCTCCCTCCAGGTCCCGGAGGTTGAAAGCATCGGGGTGGTTTCGCTTCCCATCCGGCTTGAAGTATGGGGCCAGCTCGGCCGAGGGGCGTAGCGTCTGGTCGAGCGCCTGGACGTGGCGCGCCATGATCTCCAGGTCGGCCGGGTGCGAGAAGTAGCGTGGGTCGATCTCTGGCATGGCGTCGACATCGGCGGATGAAATGTGGGTTGACCCACGGGAGAATGGGTGCGACTGGGCGCAGCCCAGACTGGCAAAATTCTCAGGGTGAAGCTGCGTGCCGACGAAGCTCTTGCCGCCTTCGTGGAGGTTCGCCTGCGCCAGGAACATGAACCAACCGGCCGAGCTACCGTTCGGGTCGTCGAGGATGGTACGGACTAAACCGTATTGCTCCGCATCCTGGGGCCGCTGGGGCCCGGGAAGTCTGTCGAGCAGCCCGGTGGCATCGGGGGTGGGCATGTAGGCGTGAGACTGGATTCCGCCCATGGTGAGCGGGCCGATCTTGTGCTCGAAATAGAGCTTCTGGGCCTGGGCGATCGCCTCTGGTTCCTGGCGCATCAGAGGGTCGCCGGTGATGACTCCATCAACTACCTCGTAGCTGATTCCCGTCATCAGATGGTATTGGAGGTTCTCCCCAACCGCCGGGTTGTCCACAACGACCGGGATTCCGTGCTTCTCCAGGAGAGCCTTGCCACCGATACCCGAGATCTCGAGGAGCTTTGGGGTGTTGAAGGCTCCAGCTGCGAGGATGACCTCTTTGTTTGGAGTGAACGTCTCCTGCTTACCGTCGACCAGGACCTGTACGCCCGTAGCCTTGACGGCGCCAGATCCCGTCTCCGTGAACAGGATCTTCTCCGTCTTGGCGCCCGTGAGGATTCGCACGTTGGGCCTTTCACGAGCAGGAGCGCCGTAGGCTGTGCCGGCATAGCTTCGAGTCTTGGTCTCAGGATCTACGGTTGCATGGCTACTGTAACCGCCAATATTTTTGCCTGAGAACGGATCTGCATGTGTGTCAATACAATGCACGTGAGGATATCAATTCGTCTTACGTACCGTCCGTTGTGATCTTGTTCATGGCGCGGAAGGTATCAATCCATGCCTTGCATAGAGGGTTCTCTTTAATTCCTGGGAAGGAGACTTTGACAGGGCCCGAGGTGCCACGGTATTCCTCATTGATCCAGTCGATACCGAGATGGTCAAGTGTAGCCTGGTCCGGTGGCGGTATGAGCGTGTAGGACTTCTTCAACGAGGGGACCAAGCCGGCCCAGTCCCATCCGGGGTTGCCCAGCTTAGCCCAGGCATCAATCTCGGCCTGGGCTGGAGCAATGAAGGACTGGCCATTGATGGCTGAAGAACCACCAAGCGCTTTGCCTTGGGGCTCTCGGATGGTCCGGCCTCCGAGGCCTGGCTGAGGTACGGATTGGTATTGCCAGGCGGCATCGGAACCCATGAGGGTTGTGAAGAGTGCGGGTACGTTGACACGGGGATCGGCGGAGAGGTCTTGACCGGCCTCGAGCACCAAGACCTACACAGCCGGGTCTTCGGATAAACGGTTAGCGACGACGAGGCCAGATGTGCCGCCGCCAATGATGATGTAGTCAGGGGCAGCCATGATGCAGCGAATGGACAGCTGGAGGAAGGATAGATGAGCAGCAGGAACTGAAGAGTTGGAGATGTGCGAAGTATAGAATAATTCAACTAGGGACTTCAGGATCAAGCTTGACAGATATATGTCCAGGAAGTAGCTTCAGGAGGGGGGACGCAAGGAAGAGGAAAGAGAATGTGGCAAGCATAATCCTCGGCTGAACGCGTATCCAGGAGACACACTAGGAGTGACAAGATCAGACGAGAATGCAAATACTCGACCTAGCTGTAGCTTGGACCACTGAAGTGAGGAGCCAACATGTTGCATAATGGACCCAACAGCGGCGGTTGGCACTGCAATGCGTCTTTTGAAGATAGACTGATGCAAGTAGGTATAGATACAACACTCGCAGTCCAAGATCTATTCGCGCTGTACCCACAAATAATAGACTAACCGCTGAGCTGTGCCACTATCAGGCATGCCTGTGTCCAGTGGGCTGCCCACTGGCTGGCTGCTGGTTGGTCAGATTGCTATGACTGCAACCCCATACTATGTAGTAATACCCATGAACCAACACAAACCTCACTTGCGGCCCGGACAGTGAGTCGACTGGGGCGGTAACGATTTGCACGGTCGAGTTGGCAGGCAGTCCCGTCCTCTTTCTTTTCCCTCATATCAAGGTGTGACCAAGTTACAATTTGAGATGAGTCGCTACATTACCGTGCAAAGATCGTGGTGTGCAAGCCAATTTTCTTGTTTCCAAGAAAACATCATGATCAAATTCCCCATTGCTGGAGCCACCCATTGATCAGTCCCTCGTCTATTCTCCTCATCTCTGTCATAGTCTTACTGCTACTCACTGCCCTCGTGGTATTGAACTTTGGGTGCAACTTAGTCCCACGTGACGCCGTCTCAGCCAGATGCTGGAAGAAAGGAAGAATCTTCGTGGACGACCTGGCCTCGGCCTCTGACATAGTCCCGGGGTCTGTACGTACTAAAGCGTCAACCCACTCTGTGAGTGGTAGCAGTCGACAGCAGATCTCGCCCTCGCCCAGGTTTCTGTCGAGCCGGCTCTGTAGAGCCCTAGCAAAAAGAGACCAATCGGACAAGGTCGGGTTGACAACGTTGAAGACCCTGAGTGGGCTTTGATTCTCACTCACACTATCCACGTTGCTCCCGATCAGAGCGAGCTCGATGATGGCACGAGCGGCCAAATCTACAGGCAACCAGTCGATAGGGGGAATGTCGGCAGGGATGAGCCGAAGTGTCTTGGAAATGGCAGCCACCGAGGGAATCCACTCATCCGTAGACCAGATCCCACCGCCGTTGTTAGGGTCCGTCGGCCCCGCGACCTGTCCTACGGGTAGGATCGTGACGGGCGTGCCAGATACCTCGCTTGCCCTGGCCAGCACACGTTCGGCCACATGCTTCGACAGGCCGTACCCAAAGGGGGACGCCACTTCGTACGACTCCAAGGGCGCCTCGGCAACAGGGCGATCAGGGAACACTGCAGTCCACTCTTGGACAGACGAAACAGATGACACGAAGGTTATTCGCGGTCTCAGCGGGCTTGTCAATAAAAGCTCAACCAGATTACGGACGCTGCGAAGGTAGGTCCCCTTGTACAGGTCGATCGTCCAACTGAAGTCGACACGCCAGCCGTTGTGCATGATGATGTTCGCGTTGTTCATGATCTCGTCAAGATGAGACGGAGAGAGGCCCAGGTTTGGTTTCCCGGGTCTATCGGCATGAATGACAGGCGTTTGTCATCAACGTTACAGGGCAGATTGCGTTCAGCGAATATCGCCCGCATCAGTTCATTCCCTTCGTTTCCGCGATTCAGACAATATACTCTTCCTACTCGAGGGTTACTTAGTAGCTCCTTGACGATACTGGGCCCCAAAGAGCCTCGCGGGCCTATCAAGGCAACGTTGATCTCTCCCGTAATTAGGGACTGGATGAAGATCCTGCTTCGGGAGCAAGACGCTTGATAGTTCCCTCACGGCAAGCTCCATTCCATTGGTATCGCTGCCGATGGAGTGGTCAGGGACTTCGCGATTGGTGATGATGTGAAGGATGACGATTGCGAGTCTCTCTATAGTCGGATTGGCATAGACTAGGCGGAGAGATATCTTGTTGATACCCCTGCTTGCAGGCTGCGTTTGTGACGCCAGTCCACTTTGAAGGCTTCTGGTGATGGCTGCGGCGCCGAAGGAGTCTAAGCCACTGAGGAAAAGGTTGTCTGTGTCTGAGATTGGTCCGGAATGCAGGTGCTCCTCAACCTGCTTACGAACGAACTCTTTCAGGACCGGTAACATGAAACTGGACATGGAGTCAAGAGCAGCCGCCCCGTTCGGCTCCCAATATGCTGAGCTCTCGGCAGTGTAGGCAGCTTCAATCTCTTCGGCATAAGCTTTCGTTGTCAGCTTTCGGACAATACTCCCCTTGGGTGCGCGGACAATTGGCTTCCCTATGTCTGCTATCAATACCCTGGAGCGACTGATCATACCATATGGTGGGGCGATCTTGTTTGCCTTTTCTATTGTGGGCCAAACAAGGTCGATGAAGCCTGCTGGCCACCGTTATTGACCTGGTACGCGCCAGGCTTGGGCTTCACGATCAATAATGGTTCCGCTTTGCCCTGCCCGACAATGAGAGCACCGGATAGTGAAAGGGTCACCCTGTATCAGTGTCTCCATCTCGACCGGACGCAGTTTATAGCTGGTAGAAAACACAATAAGGTCTTCCAGCCGACCATGAAAGCGCCACAGCCCAGGCTTCGAGGGATGGGGCACAAATAGGTCGCCAGTTCGCCACTTCTTAACATGGGAAATTTGTGCCACAGGGACCGACAGGCAGCAAACTTAGGGTCCTGATGCAGAACCATTTCGAAGGTTCCGTCTCCGTATGGTTTCATATCGACCTCCTCGAAGGGGTTAAGCTCCATGTAAGACCACTCTCCCGTCATGGGGGAGGAGCTGCACCTGGCCTACCTCCAGTGATCCGTACATTTGACAGACGTTTGTGGTCTCGCTCAGCTTCTCTCCTACACGGAGAGCGTGGGGACCGCCGCCAAAGAGAACGAAATCGAGCTGCTTGGCCTGTTCGGTAGCAACAGGCTCTGATGCCCATTGTTCGATGATATTAGGCGGTATGTAAAATGCACGCACATGCTGATGCGTCAAGATTTCCGATAGAAGGTATCCACTAGGCGGTAGTTTGGTTGGGCCGAAGACAACCGTCGCGCTGGTAGAGAATATAGGTAGATCGATGTAGGCATGAGCACCTGCCAAATATCCAGAGAAATTGGTCAATTGGTTAGGTCGCTGGGAGCTTTCCAACTGTGTGATGGGCGTCACTCACGTGGTAGGGCGGGAAACAAGAGTAAAACTTTCCACCCCCTTGGAAGTTGAACTGGGCCGCGTTCTGAGCACTGCGACCTGTCGGAACAGGCACGTTCCTATCATTATCGGTACAAGCAAATGTTCAGTGGGTCATACCTAGGTCGTCACGAGCTTCGGGTCACCTGGACCGAGTACTCTGGTCAGCACTTCATAACATCCAGTAATTATAAGTGACAAACGTCGAGGCTTACCTGTTGAGCCGGAAGAGTGGAGGATGAGACAGGGTTCATCTCGAGCTTCGT
Source organism: Cytospora schulzeri (assembly GCA_003795315.1). NCBI lineage: Eukaryota > Fungi > Ascomycota > Sordariomycetes > Diaporthales > Cytosporaceae > Cytospora > Cytospora schulzeri. The sequence goes on from LKEA01000092.1 coordinate 31,153, forward strand.
CAAAGGTCTTCTCATAACGATAGTGCGCAGTATCCTCGGGTGTTGGTAGCAACTCGTCGAGAGAAGGCACGGTCTTCATGACAACTCCTGGAAGCTGACTGGATGAAAGCGCTTCGGAGACCATGCCCATCTCCTCTGAGTAAAAGAGCGCCCGACATTCTGAGCGGATTACCAAACCCTCATTCTGGGAAATTTGATTTTTTGGTGAGATGAACAAAATCTTGAGACGTCTCGTCAGCCATCATGCAACTGCTATATGGTTGTGATACTCTCGAATCAGGTAGACTGGCAGGTCCATCTCACATACTTTGTATCCGCATTGCACTGCTGCCAGGAACATAGCGGCGTACCGGATGTCGGCGGGCCCAATGTAGGCTATAGCATTGAGATGGCCAACACCCAAGATGCCTTCGAGCTACCACGAGAGACGATTTACTATGGCCGCCAGCTTGGCCATGGTGACGTCTCGGAAGCCATTTGACAAGTCGGTAGCGGAAGCTGGAATCGTGGCATACACTCGGCTCGGATGCGTCTGCGTGTAGTGGTCGACGACCCGTGGGAGTAAACGTTGGCCAAACTCCATCATCGACATGTTTCACTTCCACGATACACTTCTGACAGGGACTGAAGTCGGGATTGGGCACAAGGGCGCGAGATGTATGAACGATATTACCGACAAACAATGGGTGGTGGCAGCTTTTCGAACCATCCAGACTGTCGAATCTTTCTACTAGAGACGATAAATATTAGGCTGGGGGTCATGAAAGTGCCAGACGTTCGAATACCGAGACAGTCTTTCTGTGAACAAGCCGCAGGAGCCATGATATGGACTTTGGAGGGCTCTTCCTTCGGTTCTTTGAGCTTCAATGTTGACAGCCCGGACTGCTATCATTAGCAATGCCCGAGGCATGCCGACCGCACTCGGTGTGTGACTCCCTGTTTGGCAGCATGATCGCCAGCTGCGCCGCACAAGTCAACCATCATAGGCCTCCAACAACTTGGCTGTTGATCAGATCATCACTCGCTTTCTCGATACCAAGCCGTGTACACATCAACCGCCAAGCGCTGACAAACTGTATACTGTAACTGAGGCCATCGTGGAGTACGCACAGATTCGTGATCGATGCGTTGCATACGCGGTTCCAACTGCATATTGACGGTGGGGCTCAGGCAGGATGGGTGGGGGGAACTGCTACAGTACTCTCAACGTTGGTATGTATCGGTACTTCTTGTCATCCCAGGATCATCTTCCCGTATGGGTCCTCGTCTGGCGCTGCTGATCCCAACCTGTCTACCGTGTAAGCATCCAAATCTGTCACCCACAGGTCTCCTCTGGTCACGATGAAACTGACCCTACCGGGGCGATGAACACCCTCGTGAATGAGATCCTACAACCTCATTCGCCTAGTTAATTTCCACATCGGTAGTGTAACAGTCGGGCCCACACCGAGCCTTTCCATCACCAACAACCAACACTCGAAGCCTTGATGGCTGATCCCTTCTCCGCCTCCAAACCTTTGTGCTAAACTGAGATGGGGTACACCCCGAGGCCAAGTCTGTTACCTGAACTATTTTCTCACAACTGGAAAATAACAAGATTTGATGCCACTGCAACAGTACGTGACCTCGGAGTAATTGTTATGTAGCTGGCCGGTGTGGGGAGCGCTTGATGAAACCTTCTATGCAGTCAACCGCGACTATAAGCGGGACTTTCTGTGCAGTGGTCGGCTTATTTCTTATTGTTGTGTCTTCCTTGAAGCCGCTCTTCGAATCCTTCCGAGGCGTTGAACCTCCTCCCATTTCACTGGGTAGTAGACTGTTCCTCTGATACCTCGAGTGACGACGTCCTTGTGGACACTGCCTTGCCTCCATCTGTTGTTGCCACTATCACAGCTAAGTCTAATGACTTGTTGCATCTAGGTCAAGAAGAAACATGTCGATCCAGATTCCACTGCCCCAGGGCGGTACCAATGAGATTATCGTAACCACCGTCTTCCTCTTGCTCGCCATCCTGGCCGTCATTGCACGATTCTATGCACGATTTCTTCAAAACAAAAGGACATCGCCATTGGTAACTATCTCATTGTCGCTGGCCTGGTAAGGATGCTTTCTTGATCTTCCTTTCACCTCGATTGAGATCTGAATGGACCCCTGGTTGCTGTCGTGTTATTGTGCGCCGATTAGGTATTTACCGCTGGCACTGTCGGCGTGGGGTATGCGCGTGCGTTCACTCGGACTGATTTCCCCACAGGCGCAATCAACTAACCAACAATTTATCAGTCGTGCTCAATGCCGGTGTTGGGGCTTCACATGGTGGATGCTACTCCGGAACAGATCGCGATGGCACTCAAGGTTTGGCTACCTACTTACTACTTTTGAACTCTTACTGGATGGACTGACAATGTCAGTTTCGTACCAGCTCTGCTCCTCTGGCGATTTCCACCTTTTTCATCAAGCTATCCATTCTCTTCTTCTACATCAGTATCTTCACCATGCCGAAAGTACGCACTGCCGTATCCATCGTCATCACTCTCTCCATCGCGCTGATCGTCGCCGTGCTATTCGAGTCTTTCCTTCTCTGCCAACCATTCGCATACACATGGGACAAGACTATCCCGGGTGGGGTCTGTGGCAGCTCGACGGAGGCTTACCTTGCTATAGCTATAACTAAACTTGTTATTGATCTGTCCATTGTTGTTTTGCCGATGCCTGTTCTCTGAGGGCTTGCAAATGCCCCTCGAGAAGAAATTATCTATCAGTGGTATATTAGCTCTTGGGTTCTTGTACGTTGGTTCTGGCGCCCTCATCTTTTACCCTTTCTCTTTTATACTGTAAGCATGGACAACGGCCTTCTGACTCTTTGCATAGAATATGTGCCCTCACAGCTGCGCGCATAAACAGTGTCCTCGCACTAGACCCACTAGACTTCACCTACACTGTCGTGCCTAATCTTATATTCGGCGCGCTGGAAATCGAACTCAGTATCGTCAACGCATGTCTGCCAATTCTACGTCGCGTGGTCCGAAAGATCTTCGAATCCAATTTCGGCTTTGTATTGGACTGGTCACTGAAACCGCAGAGGATTGCTGGCAGCCCGAATAGAAGGAAGGGCAGCGCTCTGATCGACAAAAGAAACCCCGGCCGCATGTCAGATCATCACTATCCCATTTACGAGGCCGGACAGGGGACGCTGTCAAGCGAAACGATCAATCGAGCATATGTCAATGCTTTCCATGACCTGGAAGTGGCGAACGACAAATGTCGGGGAATATCATTGTGGAGGAAGATCTCTACATCAAGAGAAGGCTCATGTAATCGGCCCCTACAGCCGCATGATGGCAGAGCTTGTGCTACAACACAAACACCATTAATTGTCATCTATGAGTCTGTATACAATTGTTAGTCTAGACCAACAGAGAACTGAGCAGCATTTATTGCTTGGCGGCCGGCCCTCGGCTTACACTGGCAGTCCTTTGGAGCGGTACGCGTGGACCTGGGAGTCATCATCAAAGCCATCAAGAGGCATGTGAGCTGGCTTGGGAGTCTGGTAGGGGTTTGGAACCGTTGGGAGAGACTGGCCCCGGGGGGTGAGAGTCGTACAGCTTCATGTACTTAGTAGGTCCCAGGTCGAGCACAAGTTCATTTCAAGCTTGACTTGGCAGAGGCAAAGCATTCATAAGTAGAATGATTGTCTCTCATCAGGCAATGACCATAATTGAACAAGGATCATGGAGTCTCCAAGGTGGGTAATCAGCGATACCCTGGGTATAATTCTTGTTGAGCGTTCGCAGCACACATGAGGTCCGACTCCAACGCCATCAATGTAATTAAGGGTCTGATGTCCTTTGTGAAAAGCCAAGGTGCTACTTTTCAGGCCCTGGGCGACTTGGCGCAGCGGGAGCGAAAGCATTGTGACACAGTCAATAGATGGTGGAACTCTAGATACATTCACTCACAAATCCATATCCTGGAGCATCTCTGTCGTCCTCTTATATTTCCTGCTCTATCACATATGAGAATGACTAGACACTGGTCTCATTCCCTGGCACCTGCGTTCCTGTACCCTGTCTCCCTGATCATCCGCGTGTTGGGTGGGTCATGAGACACGCCTGTTCACCCCATCGCTTGCGATCTGAGCAGTCATCACGAGCGGGAGGCCCTGTCGCAACTGTCGGCATAGTTTAGATGTAGCCTAGCTTCCAGTCGCCTTCGTAACTGCCGTTGAAAGTGACCTTGATATCCAAATGTATCCAGATTTCGTTTCCACGCTTGAGGTAAAACTTGATGCTCCCTTTAGTGACCAACAGGTCCACATCAACGTCCATACCGTCCTTCAGGTTCCCATTCAAGGTCCCGATATAGACACCAGCGACTGAAATAGCGACAACCATACCAAAGGTGTCTTTCTCCACGTATCCGAGGAACTGGGAGATATTAGTATTCAGTGTCGCCTTCAGGGTCTCATCTTTGACTGACCTTTGTCGGTCCAAAGGCCCAATCGATATATACACGGCTTTCGTCGTCGTAGTCTACTTCCATGAGGTCTTCAAGAATTGGAGTCTGTGTAGCAGACCAATGAGTTTCTCCTTCGTCTGGCACGGCAAGGTTGACAACAGCTCCTGTTGTCGAATGATCAGATTACATAGCAAGTCCGGCAAAGGGGGTTCAATGAAGACTCACCAGTGACTTCGGTATTGCCCGACATCTTTCAGACTGGTTGAAGTTTCGGGACTATAGGCGTGTTGATACGATTGACTTGTGACGAAGCTTGAGTTCGGACAGAACTTATCGATGTTGTAAAATGAGTTTCTTGTCAACGTTGAGGGGGGGGGGGTTTACAAGTGAAGTGAAAGAAAATAGACCAAGGGTAAATATTACTGTTATGGCTTCAATTTTCTTTATTATATGTTTCCCCTTCTGGGTTCTTTCCTGCTTTATATATACAATCTCTTTCCTCGAGATTCTCTTGTGGAAATCCTGTTTCCACGCTTCTACTGCGTTAACTGGTGGAGGCATCCATGGGTTCAGCTCCCCCGCTTGTTTCTTGTGTTGACAGAATTTGGTGGAGTTGTTGGTGGACTGCATACTTTAGTATGCAATTTCCGCACGTCGCCGTCATGCTCTGCGATGAAACACGTAAGAATGAGAATCGCGAGGCTGCGCTGCCTATTAGACACCTGGACAGCTGAAAGTTGACAATTGAGATCTTCGTGTGGAACGACAAGTGTGGATTCTCTAGCTGCCAAAGCCATTACTTTGGTTTCCTTTTCCGGAAGATCGTTTCTGTACCAAGACAGACTTCCAGGATTTGTGGAGGATCAACATTGAATAATGCATTACTACACATGTATATTGGTGCCATCTCTTGGAGCACGACCAAAATGTTGCCTTATTGGACCGTTTCTCTAATAGTGTCCAGGAGCGCATTATCTAGTACGGTCGAGTGGGTGCCTTAACGAGGAACCCGAGTCGTGAGTGCATTTTGAAGGAGGCTGGTGCGGAAGAGGTGTTTCCCGAAGTCATCGACAGTGGGTCCATCGCCGAGCATTAGAGGAATTTGCAAAGCTTCATTGGTGACGGGTACGATAGATCTCTTGGAAATAGTAGACTCCGCACTATAATCGATAGTGTGACATGCCCGAAGCCGGGGAAAGGGGCACAGTCAACTGGCATGTATGACTGGCATTCAGGGTGGATAATGGGCCATGTCGATTCGGGACCGCAACGGGTGACGATGTGTGGCTATGTCGGCGCCCGGGCGGGCCCGGATGTTTACTATCCGATGCTCTAGCAGGAGCTAGTCAAGGCCATTAACCACCTACCTGCAGCGCTTCCAAGGTTTCGACAGTCGCTTTAGGCCTCCAACGCCCTGCGAAGATCACACATGCTTGAAGTTTCCATCCTCAGTATCTCCGGAAAAGCATGCTACATAGTACCCACCTGTTACACCTGTCAGACATCATGTCGATCTCGCCTTACCATGCCTTCCAGTTGCCTGTCAGCGTCAACTTTTACGAAGATGAACTAAGCCCCGCTTTTGTCGACGACATCACGACGGTATTATCACCTACGAGACACCTTATAGTATGCTCTTGATCAGTGATCACCATCATCAAGCTGGATGATGTGACCGCTCTCAGACGGTACCTGTCAGGTATCACAACTCCTGGTTGCATATTTGGACCTAGCGAGACGGACTGGGACGATCCTTTCTGTATTGTCGTAATCCACGGTAGCAACATTGAAGGATTGTCTGGCTGGGAAGAAACATCATATCCTGTAGAAGAGGATGTTAACCGTTCCGAAGAAACGATGCACATTCTCCTCAAGCATGGCGCTTCTGCTAGCGAGACCGATGTCGTCGAGGGGGGAATATGTACACTGTACTGCCCTTAGCAACGCTGTACACGGGGCATCTGCAGAGCTCGTGAGACGGCTAGTGGAGGAGGGCGCCGATATCAATGAAAAGATATTGGATGATCCCGAAGACTTAGATACTCCTACCGATGAGCTTTTTGAGGCTGGAAAGACCAAGCTATCTTACTTTTTCAGTAGACATGCGAATCTGGGCGCGCTTAAGTACTGATGGACAAAGGCGACAACTTAGTCCAGCAGGTAGACGGTCATGGCCGTCTCTGCCTCTACCTCATAGCTATAGCGCCCACCCGTGTCGGCGAGAATGTGATGGAGAATGAGGACATCATCATTCGTGTGATCGATACGATCAAGCTGCTCTTAAGCACCGACAGCGAGAGAACAGCCGCTAATAATGCCTATGATGACTATAAAGATACGCCCCTGCAATACGCGTCGTAGAGGACACAATGGATCCCCAGCGGTTATATCAGGCTCGCAATCGCCGAGATCCTCGGTGAGAATAGAGCAGACGCTAGCATCCGCGGCCGAGATGCACAGACGCCGTTGCACGACTTTTGCAGCAGAATGGACGGGAGAGAGTCGGAACCCGTCGCGCGACGGCCGTAATCGATCTCCTCCTGGCAAATGGTGCAGGCGTCGGCGATACGGACGAGCTCGGCAATACGGCCCTGCACTACACAGCTAGATGGTTCCCCCAGGTTGGTACGGCTCGGTATCTGCGTGGTAGGGGCGTTAACCTGCGTGCTGTGAACACTAAGGAGAATCCGCTACTGCATGAGGCAGCGGCGCGGGAGATATCGTTACTAATAACCAGGGTTCAGTATGCATGGACCTGAGTCTTAAGGCCGTAGATATTGAAGAGGCCTAGACTATGTTGTTAGGGTCTCTAACCCAGTTTCCAACGGGGGAAGCTGAAGACTTGCTCAACCATGCTAATATGGACGGCAAGACACAACGACAGATCTGTGACGAGACGCGGATATATGGTGTCGATAGGATAGAGGCCGGGCAGACCGGGCGGCAAGATGGAGTAATTAGAGGGCGAGGGTGAAGACAAGATTGAAACAAAGTATAACGACACCAATTGACAGGCACACCTAATGGACTCAATACTTGGTGACATCACAATAAATGATGTACACATCGCATGGACTTTCTCGAGAAACAATGTATACCATATTGTGTGTCGTTTGTAGGGGTCGTCGATCTAGTTGGCAAATCCATCACTATGCTTCCTTGATTATCCACAGTTCAGATGTTATGATGTTAACTTCTTGACTTTTCCAGCAACATACTCATGGAGAATGGCAGGGATATAGGATGATCAGGGGCGCGCCAGATGTCATGGAGCTGAGTTTAGTATTACAAAGTTATGTGCTTTGCCTGTGGCATGCTATGTGGATGGTCACCGACACCCTTTGAAATGGCGCTGTGTATACTTTGACTGTGATAGGTTGTCGTACATATATTCCATGCAGGTACAAACTACTTACTGGTCTCATGGTACGCCTTTCCCAGCTCTGGTGGCCTTGGCCAGCTCACTCTGTGCCTTATCCGTGTGGTACCGCTCATAGATGGGCAAGTAGTACTCCCTCTCGCTCAAGGTGCTAACCACACTTTCCCTGACCTCCACAGCAGCAGCCCACTTCCTCCATCTCTCCCAGAGCCTCTCATCCTCACCACCATCTCCAGGCTTCGGCATACCAAGACCGCCCTCTTTGAAATGGTCAAACACCCACAATCTCACAGCCCACGGCGCCAGGATAACATCCGGCATAGTCAATGTCGTCCCCGCAAAGAATGGCCCCTCCGGATCTGCATCCTTGATCCAAGTGGTGAGGGTGTTCAGGAACTCCTTCCTCACCTCCTCGATGCTGTAAAGCTTGTCCGGTGTGTGCTGCAAGAAACGGTGAAACGCAGGAATGATCCTGCTGGTCACATAATCGATGGATACCCTCAACTTGGCCTTCTTGAAGGGATCCTTGGGGAACAGCGGTACGTCTTGGAACGTCTCGTCTAGGTATTCGCAGATGATGGTCGACTCGATGAGAGGCTGCTCGCCATCTGCCGTGGGCACGCCCAAGGTTGGGACGAGCCCGCGGGGGTTGAGCTTGAGGAAGGAAGGTTCCTTCTTGTAAGGATTAATCTCTTGGTAGCGGTATGGGATCTTTTTCTCTTCGAGTGTGATCCAGACGCGCTGGACAAAGGGGCAGAACCATCCACTATAGAGAACGTGGTCTGCTTGAGCGTTCTCGTGGGTTTTGACGATATCAGCGGCATGACCGGTGGCGGCCGGGTGTAGGTTTTCGTCCGGGATGGGCATGGTGACTGGCTTGTCTGGGATTGTAACAGTGATAATGAAGACTGCCGTTTCAAGTCAGGAATGAGATCTGGAGTTGCGGAGTTGAGGCCAGTTGATGGACGGTGCCATGACGCAATACGGAGACCATATGTACTGTATGTTGACAACACCATCGCCACCCCCCCCCTCCTCTCTAAATGGTACACTGTACCAGCTGCCAAGACCCCTAACCCGCGTTACTACTATCCAGGCATGACGCCCGCAGTGGCGGTCCTCAGTGAATCCTTTGAAACTTGATCTAGGAAATAATGCAATCTAATTGACTTAAATCGACATACACGTAGAATGGCTTGCATCATGAGAGGAAAACCACCTGGGCTGGGCACATGTTGGGGCAGTAAAACCAGCACGATGTCTGTCCAGCACCAACCCACATCCAGTTACCAACATTGAACTTAAGTATGTATTACCTAGGTAGTCAATGCGTGTGTTCCGTTCCCCCGTAATTACAGGAAGCCTGGAGGCTTTGCTTCGATATCGAGTTGGTTCACTTGGAAATATAGGTGTAATTAGGCTTTAGATTCATGATGGATGGAAAAGTATCTCGCTCAACTTCCGGTGTATATACAATTCAGGGCCGGGCTTCAAGTCTGTTGGTTTTCATGTGTCAAGTCTCGAATTATTACATGGTTCCTCAGGCCTCAAATGATTAGTCCTTTCATCGCTTGGATTGCTCCCTTCGACTCGCATGTGTTGCTTCATTATGGCTTTGGGTGACGTCGGTGACCGAGGACACTGTGAGACCACGGCAGCAACAAACATCCTCTAGTGGGCCAAGGTTTCCAGAGTTGAAAGCTCACCCTGGCCTTGAGACGCTCGTAGCCTACACGAGAGCATGGTTTCGACCTGATCTAGAGTCACGGTCGGAAGAATGGTGTACATGAAGACTCCACCTAAGGCTCTCCAAACCGATAATTACAGCTACATAATTCTGAATAAGTTACCACGGAGTTTTGAAGCATCAGAATACTTAGATACCGGATCGTGGGTACTCGCTTAACCAATGACTAAGTAGGTATGTATCCAGTGGTCCTTCGAGCTCATCGATGCTGAGTGGCCACAAGTGAACTCGCGGCGGGAGGGGAAATCGCTGATGAGGAGAAACGTGAGATTCGTTCTTCACAGCACCAAAATGCCATCCTCATCAATTGACTGGCAGCCCACATCACCTACATAGCTGAATAGTCTGCCCAAGAAGCACAATGATCGATTTCACCCTCACAGAATCCCAACAAGCCCTCCGTCACAACGCCGCCGCCTTCGCCCAAGCCCACCTCAAAGAGGCTCACCTCACATACGCCCAACATACCACCCAAAAGGCCCGCTTCCGCTCCACACGGCCCATCTACGCCGCCGCCGTCAAGAAGGGCCTCATAAGGGGCCAGATCCCCACGACCCTCGGCGGCGGCGCACAGGGCCTCGTCGACGCGGCCATCCTCATCGAGGAGTTCTTCGCCGTCGATCCCTCCGCAGCGCTGACTATCCTCGGGACAGGCCTGGGCCTCACGCCTCTCATCCTGGTTGGGAGTGAAGAGCAGAGGGGGCGGTTGTTGGGGAAGTTCTTGGCTTGTGGAGATGGTGACGATGACGATGGCGCTGGAGCGCGGCTGGCGTCTTTCGTGCACTCCGAGCCAGGCGGGACGGCAAACTGGCTCGAGAGAGGCGGGAAGGGGCTAGCAACAACCGCAAGAAGGGAGGGTGACGAGTGGGTCATCAACGGGGAGAAGCTCTGGACGACAAACAGCGGCGGCTGGGACGGTAAGGGCGCGGACCTGCAGTGCGTCGTCTGTCGAAACTCGCCGGACGGAGGCCCGCCGGACCCAACCAGGGATCCCGCGCAGGATATCCTCATCCTGCTGGTCACCAGGGAGATCATCGCTGCCAACAAGCCAGAGGCCTACGAGGTGCTAGGGGAGCCAGAGCTGACAGGGTTCCCCTCGACGTCCGGGCCGCACAGCCGCTTCCAGGAGCTACACGTGCCGCACGCGAACCTCCTGTGTCCGCCTGGTCAGGGCGCGGCGGTGGTCGAACAGACATTTGGATCCTCGGCGGCACTGGTCGGTGCCATGGGCGTGGGTATCATGCGGGCGACGTTTGAAGCAGCCTTGGAGTATGCCAAGGACCAGACCCGAGGGGGTTCGGTGCCGCTACTGGAAAGACAGAGTGTCGGGGACTTGTTGATCGACATTAAGATGCGTATCGAGACGAGCAGGTTGCTCACGTGGAAGGCCCTGCATGCCATTGAGAACGGACCAGGGGGGTGGAAGGCCAGGTTGGAGTTAGCTCTTGAGGCGAAGATTCACTCCTCGGAGGCAGCTGTGCAAAGTGTCGTTGACGCGATGAAAGCGGTGGGGATGTAAGTTTCCCGCACCATTCCGTGACCTGCCTTCTCTGTGGAGTAATACAATGCTAATAAGACACTGCAGAGCATCGTATGCAAAGGACCAGCCATTCTCGCGGTTGCTCAATGATGCCATGGCCCTACCAATCTTTGACGGCGGCAACGTTGGAGTTCGAAGACGCCAGATCGAAAGGATCTTTCAGGACACGAGCTACCAGCCTTGGGCCGCGACCTACGGCGACTAGAAGACAAAGACGAGTTGTCCAAACCGGTGGCAAGGAACACCTCAACTACGTGAGATGGGCCGGGGCATACACGCTCCGGCCAAAGCGGTATCATCCCGGCATCAACGACCATGGAGGAAATATATCTCTAGGTCCAACTAACCGGCCCTCAGGCTACCCCGAGGATGGCGACAATTGAAACACGAAAATTAGGACACGAAAGAACGAGAAAGAAAGAAGATACAAACAATACCACGCCGCGCAAGGCTCCAGTATACGCAAGACGAAATCTCTCTCTTTTCAAACGAATCTGATTCCAATAACGCCCACGCAGGGGGTATCTAGCTTAACAAGGAATTTCAACCACGCTGTAACAATAACCAATCAACCACACCTCTCTCTACTATATATCTTCACGTAATCCTACGTTGTAACAAACGATGAAGACACACCAAAAAAAAAAAATTCCCGGTGGGGAGGGGGGAGGGTGTTCAACGACCCTTCCCTTATTTCTTGTTGCCACCCCTCCTCTTAGGAGCAGGCGTTCCCAGCGACACACCCAGTACACCCGTCCTCTTGGCGGTTGGCGTAGCCCCAGCCGTACTCCGGGCGGCAGCCTTGCTAATCAGCGGCGGGGCTGGAAGCGAAGACGCGGTGGCTGCCGCCGCCTTCCTCTTGGGCGTGGCAGCAGGTAACCCGCTACTCCTTCTGGCCGCCGGGAGGCGAGATGCTCGAGGCCGGAGGGCCTTCTTCTTCTTTTCCGGCTCGGACTGTGGCGGGGCGGGGGAGGCGGCAGGGGCGGCAACGATCTTGTCCTCATGCTTGGCGAGCTGCTCCCCAACAGGGTTGCTGGGACGACCCAATTCCGTCCTCATCCGGGGAGGCTGAAGCTCCTCCTCCGCGTCGTCCTCAGTTTCGTCCTGTTCCTTGTCCTTTTCTTCTTCCAACACGGCAGCTACCACCTCGTAATTCTCACCCTGGGTCCTGAACAATATCTCATCCCAGCGAACGGCCTTAGCGCCACGTATAGTGGTGATGGGCTTGGCCGGGGAACAAAAGGGGTCAGAGGCGGTGGCCTCGGCGACATCCAACATATCCGCCAGCCGAGCAGGAACCGGGACGGCACCGCCCTTGTTTCGGCGAGTATTAGTGCGCGTCAATGTGGCGAGGTCCTTTTCAGTCTTCCTCTGCATTAGGCCGGCGGTCGATACTGCCGGCATGTCTGCGTCTGTCATCATACCAGAGGAGCCAGGAAGACGAACGGGTATCTGAGAGGGAGTGACAGACTCGGTAGGCTTGCTAGTAGCAACCCGTTTCGAGCGGCGTAGGCCCCCAGATGCCCCCTTCTGGGTCAACTTCTGTGAGAACTCTATGTCCGGGTTGAGTATATCATCGGGACAATCCATCTCGACCCCCTTCTTCCGTTTTTTGCGCTGGGGCTGTGGCATTGTATCTTCGAGGTCCGGCTTAACCAGGCGACTGGTCTTGGTAGTGGCGGGCAAGGAAACATCCTCGGCATCCTTTTCCTTGCGCTTTTTGCTTGGGCTTGGACTTCTGTTGGGATCCTTCTCACCCAGAGGCACGCGAGGGCTTTCGACAGGTGCACTCTCGATGTTGGTTTTGGCCATTGGGGAACCAGTAAATAAAGTTGCAGATGAGCGACGCTTTGGCTTCATCTGGGCACGCCGGACAAAGTTGCGCAGTAGGGATAATTCAGAATCATCGTGGGCGTCGACAGTGGGTTCATCGGACATGGGATCATCGACCGTGGTAGCCTCAACCGTGAGAGACTCCACTGCCGGGTCCTCGACTACGGGAGCCTCCACTATGGGAGCCTCGACTACGGAAGCATCGACTATGGGAGTGTGAGAAGTGGCTATCTCGACTGTCGGCTCCGTGGTTTCGGCAGAGTCGGCCGTGGGAATATCGATTGTGGGCGATTCGACCGTAGGGCTGCTTATGTTAGATACTAGGTTGCTCTTTATGGTGCGACAGTGGTCATACCTCTCGCTGATCGGCTCAATTTGGTCCCAGTCGATATGGGTTCGGACAGCAGAGGATGGACTAGCTGCCTGGACTGTTTCCTCGCGGCTAGCCGCACTCGAATCCTCGGTCCGTGACATGATCACCTCGTGACTTGGCTCCTCCTGGGCCATTTCCCTATGGACATTCTCCTGTGCGATGGTGGCTGTATCTTTTTGATTGGTCTCTTTGGCAGTAGTCTCCTGCTTCGTGTTCGAAACCTCTTCGTTGGTGCCTTGGATAGCCTGGCCAAAGATATCCGGGGTTCGGCCGACATCAACATCAAGAGTATGTCGCCGATTCTGGCGAGGCTTTTCTTGTATGGTGGTGGAAATGCTGTGACGACGGTTGATGGCAAACGTATTGCTGACCCAGCTGCGGACCCACTTCTGGACCTTCCCATCCGACTGCCGATCGCTGCGTCGTGCGTTGTCGAGGGAAACACGCCTCCTAGTCTCGTGTTCCGGCTCAGTGGGTGCCTCGGGAGTGGGCTGATCAAACACAGCTACAGGGGCAGCGGGAGTAGCGGCTCGTGAGGACAAGGGGGTAGAGGGACATTGGTCAAAGCCCTGTCGGTTAGTGGTCTCCGCTGGTATTGATGTCTTCTTGGACGCGGCCGGGGTAGGAGAGCTGGAAGGAAGCGGCGTAGATGGGCAGCTGAAGATATCATGGTGAGTATCATCTCCGATGGCTGAAGGTGTTATGCTGTCTTCAGTTGCTGCTTTGAGAGGTGTAAACTGGGCAACTTCAGTCTTGTTGGTTTCGTCGACATCATTTGGATCATCAAAGGTCATCTTGTCCGGCGTGGCTGTTATGGTAAAATTCTTGAGAGGTGACGAGGCGACCTTGGTTGGGGTGTTGTAACTGTCTGTGACGACAGACCATCTCTTCAGGGGTGAGCCGTAGAAAGAGCGGCGCGATCTGCTAGGAGTTACAGTCAGGAAGTTAGATGGCTCCTTGAGCTCCTCTGAGATGGTGCTCAGGGAGGGACGCTTCGCAATGCTCAGGCGGCGACTGGACAGCTTCTGCGCTTGCTGTGCATCAAGCTGTATAGGCGCAGAACCAGGCTCTGGCAAGTTCGGTGCATCCTGCTGCTCCCAGAATGCGGGGTCATCGATCTGTCCTGGGTGCAATTCAAACTTGATGAGAGGTTGCAACTCTGCGAGAAGGGGCGCATCTGCCTCTGGAGGAGTGACGGGCCAGCGGGTGTTGTGTCTTTTTCGCGGGACCCAGGTCAGCTGGGCAGGGGGGAAGGTCGATCGCTTGACTGGCAGCAGCTTCGCAACGATGTCCTGGTTGTCCTCCTTGATATTCTTGTACGCTCTTTTGACTTGGACTGTGGCATATGGTCAACATCAAGATTATGGAATAGTCACGATCCTACGGGAGTTATTAAACGTGAGGAGTTATAAACAACTTACGTCTGGCTCTGACCAAGTCGTATCCTCCAGTGGATTCATCTTCGCAAGCGGGATCAAAACGCGGACCACCCCAGGACCATGCCTCCAAGTATGTATTGGTTTTCGCACGCTTTCTGCCTCCAAAACCTTGACTGTCCAATTCTGCAGCAACAGCAATATACTTGGTGTCCGCGTATAGGTTGGCTACAACCCGCTTGTAGATCTTCTGGTCGCCATGTCGTACTGTTGCAGGAGGAACAGCGATGCGCTTCCAGGGCTTGGGGGGTGCAGTAGCAAGAGGTTGGAAGACGTCGGCAGAGATAAAGGTCCTGTGTAGCGATGTCGCGAGGTCAGCGAAATGCAGTCCATGGGGTCGTGAACATGTCCAGAAAACGCGTTCGGGGATTGGACTCACGTATTCTCCAACCAGTCCATCTGCCCACGCCTACAAGATTTCTCCCATGATTTTTGAGCCTCATATATTGGGCTCTTCATCTTTGTGAAGTACCCAGCTATAATTGTGGTCGTGGTCGTGGTCGTGGATCTGATTGTGGTTGTGGCAGTGGTTGTGATTGTGGTTGTGGTCTTTTGGTGGTTGTGATCGCGTTGTGCGAAGGGAGGCGTCGTTGCTACGCAATCGAAGTAAACAAACGTCGGGATGGAACCGAAGCTAGACGAAAGTGGTCGCACGAGCAGGAATGGATCGTGGTAAAAGCAAATTTGAAGCACAATTGAGCTTAGCGAACCAGGGTCGAGTCGAGGTCGAGTCACCAGGGATGTGACTCGTGGTTGGGGTGTTCAATGCTCAAATCAAGGCGTGGTTTTGGTGGCAATGTGCAGTGTGCTGTGTGTTGTTACTCAATCAAGCTTGTTCACGGTTTCTTTGGCGATGGCGGAAACACGTCCGGAGCTGCTTTTCTTGTTTACTCTGGGGAAGCTTTAGCCAATCAGAGATGACCCCGCCTAGTCCCCAATTCGGTTAGCGTTCCCGTCAACCGGGGAAAGGCAAGGTGTGCACGGTCCATCTAAAACTTTCGAAGATTCGAAGATTCGATGCGACAAGACAGACGACTTTACGGACGACTTCATCTCACCTCGACTTCAATCCAACACTCAAAGTACCAAGGCGTCTAACCCCACGGTGAACCTCGACGACAATCCATTCCATAATCGACAAGCCACCTTCGATAAACTTCAATCAAAGTGATTGTCGTCGTCGAATCATCCCTACGAGTCTTCCCGACAGATCCGATTTGAGGCCCTCGCCGGGCAATTCCAATTCCATTGCATCGCATCGCATTGCATAGCATTACGTCGCACCGTATACATCATGACGAAGCCTATGCGTCTGCCGCCTCTGCGCGTCCTGCGTGTGAAGAACCCCAACAAGCAAGAGGGCAACCCATGCATACCAATAATGTCAACAGTATTGTGTGAGTGTTTTGTTCTGACAGCTGCGCTTCCTTTTCTGCTACTATCGACTCGTCTCTTGGTGGTGCATTGGAACTTGGCTGGCGAGCGAGGAATATGGGAAGGAATGACACAATAATGAACGCGAGATTGAAGAGCAAGAGAAGGTTTCATTCAAACATTACCGCCGCAGCAAGAGCATGGGCAGCAGAGATATTGAGGTATTGGTCGAAACGACACACCATGCCCAAATTGCCATCATGAGAATTATGAGTACTGTTGAGAGAAGGGGTGGTGGTCACCAGGGTCGGCGTGTAATGGCTGCGCCTGGAAATGGCCTGCCCAGGTTGTGGGATCGCGAATGGAAAACGAATCTGGGTCGCAAAAGCCTAAGAGATGAGCTCAACACTGGGTCCACACAGGGCCGGTGTCGAGATGGCAGAGTGGACTGGAATTCGGTCAGAAGGGCCTTAAGGGATTTATGCCTAAAAAAGAGCAATGCTTGCTTGGCAGTGCACATACATCAAGAGGAAGACGGACAGGCAAGGGCTATCGCGGGGAGAAGCTTTGATATCCTTTCATGACACGTGGACACAGCCACCAAGAGACGAGACCATCAGGAAAAAGACATCCGGACAAGTGTCCGAGGGCAGCACGAACCCATGTTGAGCGCATTTGAGAGTCGGTTTGCTAACAACAATCATATCACAGCATGCTGGGCTTCAGCAGGATACGCAACAGCTGGATGTGCCGCCGTCGAGCAAGCACTCCGCGAGTGCATGGACGGCCCCAAGGCACCACCTAAAAAGAGGAACAACATCAACTTCCATCTGTCAAGGTTCCAGAAGTACCTCGAGGGTAACACCAAGAAGAAATAGGTGTCTGACGATCTGCTTGATCTAAAGGGGCTCTTCTTGATAGGGCGGAGCCTGCAGAGGGGTATGGTATCTCTCTGTATGTTGCAATACCACGAGACTGTCAACAATGGGCAAGACGTCTATCGGATGCTTAGATGCTGAGGATGGCTGTCCTCACCACTATCATCTCAAGAAGTCCGGCATGGACGGGTTCCAGTCATATAAATACTGAGGTCTCGGTCGGCAGAGTTTGGTCTCACGTTGGAGGAGGCCTGCTACGGACTTTGCTGTCCCAGGAATGGAGTATGCGTCTGTTTCCAGGCGTCCAGACTCATGGAGAGCCAGGGTTGAAGAGGCAGGCATGCATCGGTTGTGGGCGTTGGTGGTCATGCATTTAAAATATTGATCGGTGGTCTCATACCAGCAAAGATGTACCATCTACACGGAGAGAAAAGTAATCCTCAGTTCTCTTCCTCGGGCGCTGTATTGATTTGTCTTATCCAAGTTTTCCCACCAAAGCTGGCCCGGGTGGGCTCCATAATCTGTCTACATGCCGTGGATTTGGACATTAGCTTGCTCTCGACAGTAAATATCCTGCCACCTGGCCACTTCTCCCTGATTCCCGCCATAGGTCTCAATATCGCTCTACGAAGGAGCCGAATGCCAGAAACGTCTCAAATAAAGACAGCTTTCAGGCCAACTCATTCTGCCTTGCTCTGAGACTTTTTTTCGGGAATTGTCATTGAGAGCCCGCTTCAACGCTGCGTAACTACTTCAGAATGGAGAGACTTGACAAGATCCTGAATTCATATTGCGCCAAGGGCGATAAAACCACCAAAGATGAGCTGCTCGGCGCCGCCTTCGTTGTCGTGAACAAAGACGGTGAGTCATCCCCATCCCCACACTCGCGCGTGAACAACGAGCCTCACTGACAACCTCTTTCTTTGCCAAGGGGTCATCTATCAAGGCTCTGCAGGACGCATCAGCTCCTCAAAAGACTCTCCCGGGTTTACCCCTGACTCCTTCACCATTGTAGCATCGTTGACCAAGATCGTCACGGCGACCTGTGCGATGCAGCTCGTCGAGAGGGGTCTGATCGAGCTCGACGACGACGTCCGACCGCTAGTGCTACAGATCGCGGAGATGAAGATCCTCCGGGGGTTCGTGGGGGCCGATGTGCCGTATTTGGAGGAAAACACAACTCCCATCACACTGCGGTATGACCTCCACCACGTCGCCTCATTGGTAGCGATTATACACGCAATCTAATCGATATGGCGTGTGCCATATGGCACAAAGACAGCTCCTCACCCACACCGTCGGTCTCGGATACACGCCCACAGACCCCGACCTGTGCAGATGGGCAAAGCACACCGGGCGCAAGGAATCAGACATCCAGGACACCCTCGAGGCCTACACCTCGCCCCTGAAGTTCACACCCGGCCAGGGGTGGTACTACGGCGCCGCGGTGGACTGGGCGGGGCAGGTCATCGAGAAGCTCACCGGGCGGCCGCTTGGGGAGTACATGGAAGAACACCTGTTCCGGCCCCTGGGAATGAACAACACGGGTTTTCGGAGGGACACCCTGCCGCACGTGCGGGAGAGGACCGTGCCGACTTCGCATCGCAATGCGGACACGGGCGAGCTTGTTGTTTCTGGTGACGAGCCTTTCTCTGCACCTGCCAACCCTAAGATTCATAGCGGTGGTGCCGGGTTGCATACCACGGCGGTGGACCATGCGAAGTTGTTGCAGGCTTTGTTACAGTCGCTAGCCGGGGGCGACGGCGCACTTCTGAAAAAGGAAACGGCGGAGGAAATGTTCCGGCCACAGCTGACAGATGTGCAGAAGCAGTGGTTAAAGTTCGTGACGGACTTATTCCACGAAGGTTTTCTGTCTGACTTTCAGAAGGGTATGCCGGTGGATCATGGTATCAGTGGTGTCATCAATATGGAAGATGAGCCGGGAAAGAGAAGGAAGGGAAGTATGATGTGGGCTGGCATGTACAATGGACACTGGGTAAGTAGCGAACTGTCTACTGGCAGCTCTGGCCTAACGCTGATGGCGATACAGTTCATCGACCCCGAGTCCGGCATAGGGGCTACTTTCATCACCAACATCCTCCCTCATCCAGACACCACGGTCAACAAGGCGTGGGATGCGTTGGAGCGCGGCGTGTACGGCGATCTTCTTCCGTCTCTTGATCGCCAATAGATGTACTTGTGCAAGACCGCTGGAGTTGGATTCTGGGAGTTGACTGCACGGAGATGAATACTTGTACCAGTGTCTTGCTGGCGGAACCGTGGTCTCTGATCATAATTCATGAAGCTGCATGTGATCGAATAGTGATCAGTAAGTATACGGAGTGCTGTCTATTTGGTAACAACTATTTTCCTTAATGTATTCTGCGAAATACCACTATAGTACTCCTACCGGTACTGCTTATACGCGTTCATTTAGCACGTTGAAGTATCGTGAGATACAGGAGCCCGAGTGAGAAAGCATTAACGTCAATCTTAATCCTCGCCCGACGTATTTCAAATTGCACAACGTTTCTCAGGTCTAATCACATCCAAAATGGGCTCCATCGGCCCAAGTCTTTAGTCAATACCTTTGTTCCACCTTGATAGGAAGGCTAATAAAGATTAATGGATCAGTATTTGTTCACAATGAGTGCTCTGGGGCCATACTACCTGTCCCCGTATGACCTTTAAGTCAAGATGCCTAACTTGGTCGAGCCTGTTTCATTATCTCCATTGCTTTGCCGAGTCGGCGACGGCTATAACTCCATCTTCATGAGTCTGTTTTCTTCATCGTCATTCACTTTGTCCGGGGCATGAATCCATCTTCCTGCGATAACATTGCTCATGGCCTCCTGACGGCTTGGTCATGGGGTGAAGAAGAGTGTCAATTAATCATTCTTCCAGTGATAACCGTCCATTAAACACAACAACTCATTACGACCCCACGCTCGCTCATCAAAACTGATTCTCCATCTCCGTACCCATAATCATATTCCGGATATTGTTCCTCGCACTCCACATGATGTTCTCCGTCGTGCCCTTTTCGCGGAACGCATCACCGCCCACGTTCTGGATGTCACTGTCCCCGGCGATCGGGCCCTTGGCCTTGTGGTGGAAGAAGACGGGCGGCGTGACGCTGAGGCACTTTGTGTCCAGGCCGCGGTCGCCTTCCGGGTTCTCCTCGCCCACGGCCGCGACGGAGCGGCGGCACAGCCCGGCCAGCGCGTTGTCGTACGCGCCGATGAGGTGGTCCACCGACAGGTCGAAGAGGAGCTTCCGGGCGCCCTGCTGCGAGACGGCATAGGCGAAGGTGCAGATCGGCGCGGCGGAGATGTGCACCCACCGGGTGTAGGGGTGGGCGTTGAAGTCTTGGAAGCCGGTTGTCCTGTCCGGTGGTGGAACCGTGTGGTCGTTCTCGATCACGTACTTCTTCTTCATGTACTGTATACCCGGATGGTCGTCCGGCTTGCCCTTGTTCTCATCCAGCGTCTCAGGGAACGGTTCGCCGCAGTGACCAATCCATAAGACGTCCCAGCCATCACCATATGGTGAGTGGGGGTCTGGCTCATTGCTATCCAGCAGCATGCGAGAACCCCTGGCGACGTCTTCGAGCTGGGAGCGCAGCCGGACGTCCCAGTCCATATCATCCTCCATGATCAGGGCCGACTCGAGGTCTTCGTCAATGATCCTTCGGACAGCATTCATGTGTCCCCTCCAGCTCCCGAGGTTTGTCTCCATGAGCGCATGTCTGTCGACACCAATGGGGACAGCCTTGTCAGGAATTGTCTCTCCCCTGACCCCGTCAACGAAGTCGACGTGGAATCCTGTCAGGGCCGCGGAGAGGGTGAGTGCGTCGCGCTTGTCGGTGCGCTCTGGCAGGCCGACAACGAAGATCTTCGAGAACCCCAGGGTGTCATTGGTGACACGGTTAATATCAGGAGTCGACCGGCCCTTGTATTCCTTGCCATAGAGCTTCGCTGCGGGCAGTATTGCTGGATATGTCACTGGCGGTGTGTCGAGAGCGGCTTGTTCGCTGCTTCCGACCCAATATACGACTGTTACCGCAACAAAAGCCACTACGGCTATGAATATCTGACGAAATCGCGGTGGTACATTGGCCAAATGTTGGCCAAGGGCATCCATTCTTGAAAAGAGGCCTCGATGGCGATACCCCGTGTGTCAGAATGAGATCAGAAATACATAGAATGAAGTGAAATTCAGAAGAAGAAAAACAATCTCCGTGGCAATCTTCAAACACTCCTTCACCTTGATGATGATAACTGCTACCAGACAAAGCGCGATGTAGCAACGGTGGGCACAGGTCTTTCTTTTGTGCCCACATTGCTTATGCTCGAGCGGTCAAGCAGAACAAACCAATCCGAACGCACATTTGCCGCCCCATAGTTGAACCGAAAGCGTTGTGTCTGGGTGGACCGCAACGGGCACGGCTCATCTCACGGGAAAAAGCCAGGGGAGGGCGAGCGTAGTGGCTAAGGATCCGTACATATTGTACTCCTTTCCCTTTCGAGCCGACCAACAGTCGTTGGAATCACATCCGAAGGTGAAGATTGGCGACTGTGGGCAGTCGATCAGTCGCGTGGCCGAATCAAAACAACCTTGTCCGTGCCAACAGGATGCTTAAGTGGAGTGTAGGATCGGTGCAGATTTCAGCCGCATGAGAAGCGAAATGCCTCACGTCAGAACAGCAGAAGGGGCCCGCGGGCTCTTGTGAGTTGTGGCTAATACGAATTCATGCCGTCCTCTACTTACTAGACGTTTTCATCATCTTCAGCGAGGAAGAAAGCAATTGACAAATTACAAATGTGAAGATATTCCGGTGGCTATGTTGGACAATAATATTGTCTCCTCGAGTCAGTTTCGGCGGTTATACTCCAGGTACCCTGCATCTGAAGATCCACTTGTCAAAAGTGTACGGAGTATATATACTATGTAGATTTTTTTCATATTTTGCGCACGTGTCTAAGCAGGGTAGTGATTTACCGCTCCTTCAGAGGGGCTGGATACCAGTGCAACCCTTTCCGAAATGAATTGGTTATGGGCACGTCTCAGCAGACAGAGAAGATTGCGGGTTTGACCCCGGCATGATACCCAGAATCCTTCAGTATGACCATGTAATTAGTTCTTAATTGTTCTGCGCACACTCATTTTTAAGATGTTTGACCACAACATTCCCTCTTGGAACTGGGCGTGAGCTGGTTGAAACCTTAATCCCGCCATGTTTCCATCCACCCTCTCCTTTCTGGCCTTAACATTGTGGATATGTGTCGCCCATCAGTCTGGCTTCACGAGTCCAAACTACATCGCTGCCTACGGTTACGGAGATTTTGAAAGCAACGTTGTCTGGTATGTGGGGCAAAACAGAGAAGTCGTGTATGATATCAGTGATATCGACGGATTGGAAAACTACACGATAGCTCTCTGGCAACAAAGCATCATCGGGGGTGGTGCAACCTTGGGGCCGGTTGTCAACAGTAAGTGGTTTGATATCCCGTGTCTAACTTGTCATTCAAAGTCTCAGTGAATATCAGTCGACAACTTCAGGGGCAAGCGAGCTGATGACAGAACCCAACCCCCATCTAGGCACCACTCTTCCCGACGTACGTGATTCTTTCAACTGGACTGTACAGTTGTACGACTTCGATCTTTCTATATCCAACGTCTTCTTCTTCTGGCTCTTCAACGGTTCAGAGTCAAGTCAAGGCGATACAAGTGTCCGGGATGTGTCTTCAGCCTACTTCAACATCAGCAACGAGGACGTTTCAAGCTCTTCCACTTCGGCCTCGTTGTCGTCCGCAACTTCACAGTCCACATCATCTGCAACGAGTCTGACGGCCGCGAGTGCCACCACAGCTTCTGCGGCCGGGGACTCAAGCTCGTCTTCATCTGGATCTACTGGTGGAGGAGGAATCTCGACGGGAGCAGGGATCGGTATTGGCGTCGGTGTAGGCCTTGTCGGCGTTTGCGCGCTTGCCTGTGCCGGCCTTGTCATTTGGTACAAGCGAAGGCAAGCGAACGGCCGGAGGGACCAGGAATTCGACAAGCTACCCCCGGACAACAATACCTACACGAAACCGCTAGATGGGTACACAGTGGCCTCCTCAAACGACACGGTCCTCAGTTACGGCAAAGCAGTCAATGGCGGAACCCCAGCTGAGCTCAACGGGGGAGGCATATATACCTTGGTTGAGATGGATGCAGATGGGACTAATAGAAGGTAACTTGGGCCTGGCCTATCCAGGTAGATCTTTCTCCATTCGAAAGGCGGATGTACCCATATATACATATATACTATAATGCAACTGTAGGGACTGTGGAGTCACCTGTATGTAACCTCAAAGATCTACTCAATACCCTAGTGTACCTAGACCCAATAACTTGGCTCACAGCCAAGAACGTCGGCACCTCCCTTGCGACGCACCCTCTTCTACCTATATAGCCCTTCTATATAACTAATTAATTATAATTGACGGTGCTTAGAGTAAGTAACTACATGTGCGAGTCTGGTTGATCTTGATTTGGCTGTTTGGCTACCGCAATGCTGGATGACTGCTACACAACCTTGTTTTCGACAGGCCCGGTCACAGTCAGTTGCCCGTTGCTATGCTAGGAATAATTCTTGCCATTCCCTCCATTCATAGTACTAAATTTCGTCCTGGAATGGATGTGCGATGGTGATAGAGCTACTCAGATTGTGTTCAACAATTTTGTATCATGGCGTAACACTTTTCACTGACCAATGTACTGTGCTGTTATTAACAGCCATCCTCTCTTTCAACCCGGTCGTTGTTTGGTTGTCCCCGAATAGCCTCGTGGCTGGAAGTAATCGTTCCTTTCCTTTCTCCCTGAAGGTGATATTTTTCAAAACGTTCCAGAGGAGTATGAGCAGTTCCTCTGGTCATATTCACTTGGGTCAACCAGGAAAGCCTGATGCAACCACTTCGGGAGTCCATCTGAAGGGTAGAGCATACCGGCGCTGCTGGTGGCGGAGCTTGCCTCAACAAAGAGATACATTTGGTAAATTCAAGGCTCGGTGGAAACAAGTCCGTAATGACGACGAAGATATCTATTCGAATTTTGGAGTTTGACCAACAAAGACTAACTGCTAAGTACCTAGGTATAGGGGAGGGATGAACTGAATGCCGAGAAAATGAGTGGAAGTATTTCAATCAATGTATTGCTTCCTTGTTCCCCATGGGAACTAGTTCACAAACCGCGAATGAGATTACCAAGTTCAAATGATGATAGAGCGATGCGGTATGCAATTTTGATCGGGCGGCACTTGTGTATCTTTGCTCAAGGTGACAAGACCGCCAAGGTTAGGATGAAGGACGAACTATACCTCCCGGCTTCTGATCTCAGTTTCTCGTCCCCAATGGGGACGAGAGGACTGTCGACGACACACCATGCGGGGACTGTTAATCCTAGGCAGTAATGAACCAATGGCAACAAGATCGGAGACCTGTTGGCCGGTATTGCACTTGGCAAGCTGCAGAAGACTCTAGCTTGCTACCTGTTCCAAGGTTTGGAGCATAGAAAGGTTGGTTGGCCTGCTTGCGGTGGACTGCACGCGAACCAATTGGTCTATGACTAATTACTTTCGACTGAGAGTTGGTTCTCAGCTTACCCTTAACCAACACCCTCTCCAGAAAATAACAACAAAACCTCCCTCTCAGATCTGTTCATCATCTTGTTCCTCGCTCTTACTTTCAGCACGAGTTGCCCCCCCCCCCAAAATCAAGCCCAGTCCAGTCCACGGCTACTAATCACACTCAACCTGCCCTCATCTTCAACATGGCCCAACAGCACCCACGCCTCCCCCTGCCAGACTACTTCTCCAAGTTTGCCAGCAATTATGTTCGCCAGACGGGTCACTCGACGCTGAACATCCTTTCCAATGTCATCACCGCCAATATCCAGACGTCTGCCCACCGTATTGGGCCGGACTCGGTCGTGCACGATACGGCCGCAGGGCCGGGCATAGGCGCCGCGGCGCTGGTAGCCAGCCTCCCCAAGGACCAGCTACCAAAGGAGATTCTGGTCTCAGACAATGTAGCCATGATGGTGTCGGCCGCGAGCGAGTCCCTCGTCGCCTCCCCGCTGCCCCACGTCGATTGCAAGGAGCTCGACTCGCAGGACCTGTCGTCTGTGCCTGACGATTACTTCACCCACTCCATCGACAACTTCAGCATCTTTACCTTTGTCCGCCCCGCTGACGCCATCCGCGAGACATACCGCACCCTGCGCCCAGGCGGCCTCGCCGTCGTTACGTGCTGGCACCGCTTCGCTCCCATGTTCATCGTCCATGCCGCCCAGAAGAAGATCCGCCCGGACCTACCACTCATGCCTACACCAAGCCCCGAGTTCTACCAAGAGGGCGTGCTGCAGAAAGTGGTCGAGGAGGGCGGCTTCGCCAAGGACAACATAATAATGGCCGATAAGGTATTGGTCGTCGACGACAATGAAAACATTGCTGGCCTTACTATGCTCATGTCGGGCCCCATGATGGCCAAGGCCCGCGAGGGCTACACGGAGGAAGAGGAGGCTATGTGGGTTGACTCTGTTGGTCAGTCCGTGAAGGAAGAGGTAGAGCAGTTTGGGGGAATTAGGTTCGAGGCATATATCCTCTTGGCTAGTAAGTAGAGTGGCTTGAGCATATCTGCGTGAAGAGAGTATGTGCGTGCGACAAAAATCTGATTAGGAGCCACTGAGTGTTGAGATATCTACCCTTGATGTGATCCAAGTCCCTGATTCCTCCTCGCATGGATGAGGCGGCATAACCATCTATTCTAGATGGCGGTGCCGCTAATGCCTACGGAGGAGCGGCAGTACAGAAGGGCAAACTTCCTGATAGTACCAACGTCGACCCGTCCAAAATGGCCTGCACAGGTGGATTGAATCAAGTATCACAATATAACATTCTGTTGACTGAATCCTTATTTGAAATTGGGATTGTTTAGTGTTTCTTTGTGCGCTGCTTAGCTTCTTCCTTGGCCTTGAAGTCATCGTTCTGATACTGTAAAAGGAAATTCAAGCCTTAAGTCTATCCATCTCGTTGGCTGCCTTTGCACATTTTCACCCCGTGGCACTTCCCAGGGTTGCGATTGTGGATGTCCTCCTTCTGTGCTATGGCCATGATATAGTTACGCTCAACTGGGCCCTTACGACACTCCTGACCCCAGCTCATTCGCTGTACAGTTCTCCCCCACTTCTCCTTGTCTGGTTGTTATTCTGTGTGATTCAAGGCCTTGGCTCTGCTTACAGGTTAGCTTGCAGTACCCTAGGGTATATATCCATGCTGCTACAAGCGACAGACTTTCGTTCCCCTATTTGATCAACCCCGACTCTAGATGAACTGCTAGTTTCCGTCCAACGATGCGCCCCCTCCCCCCTGTGGAGATATAGGTCCAGCCAGTGCAAACGCATTGGTGATAACTTTTGCACGACACCCCAACAAAGCTCAGTGTTCTCCTATTCGGGCTTCCCACACTTTCTAGGTCGCTATACAGTTTCAGACCGTAAGAAATGAAAATACATTTATATTTACAAGACATAAGTCACTCATAGCGTTCTCCATTGGGTAGCTACTCACTCCTATTCGTGATTTCTATGGAAGATGTTCTACTCTACCGATACCTATGTACTACTATTCACTTCGTTCTGACAGTAATGATTTGGCCAAGTATAAAAGTCTCAAGAATCTGTCGCAACTTGCACTTCTCTCGTTCTCTTCACTGCGGAAGCGAATAACCCTTGAAGAAACCGGATCAAGACGACCACATAATAGAAATCGCCCAGAAACCCGTACAGCAACTCATCTCGGTTTCCCCAATATCACTGCAGCTAAATCAGCGACCATGTGCTCAGAGAATGTGCAAAACCTCAACTGCATGACAGCACCATGCGATGCCATCGTGGATGTCCTCTATACAAACAGAGTAATCTGCGATGAGGCCAAGGAGAAAGGTCTGGGGTTTGGAGGTTGCGGAAAACCCATCATACGGTGGATGCTGCCAGCGAAGAAGTCAGAAGAAGTCGAATGCCTGCCATGTGAGACTGCGCGCTTTGAGGAAGCCCGGCGTGCTCTGAGGTACCTGAGCCGGGGTGGATCTGGTTCCTGGTACTAGCTTCAGCTCCAATTCTGGCTATAACACAGGCTCTAGAAAGGGATACTGGGGTTCTAGTTGAAGAGAATAGCCCTAGCTCTCGTTAGAGGTCTAATTCATTTAGTTCCCCATATATAATCAACTGAGCACTATAAGTTGAACAGCCTATAAGTAGGCCAGTCCCCTTAATAGGCTATACCCAAATCAATTACTACTACTATAGTCACTTAAATCCCTCTACGATATCTCAGCCCCTAGCTAACTTCAATATATTCCTCTTCGTCTATAAAGTTATTAGACCCGCTATATCTAATAATACTATTTTCGAGGTTATTAACCTAGGCTTAAGTCCTTTTAATAACCCTAATTCTTATAAAGGCGGTATTAAAGCTTAGTTAAACCTTCTTTTTCTTTATAAGCTTAAGACTTTCTGCTCTAGCCTTTAACTCTTTATTCTCTTTTCGAGCCTTTACTAACTTAATATCTCTTTTAATCCTAGCTATTTCTAATCTTTCGAAATAATAGCCTTCGAGTACGATTACCTTTATAATTATATCTATATCTATCTAGTTAAGCCTAAAACACTATAGTCTTTTATAGAGTAAAGTAAACTAGAGAATCTCTTTTTAATCGCTTTTTAGATTAGAATAATCTAATAGAGAAGCTTAAAAAGGCCTTCTTATAAACGTATAAGGCGAGTATTTATCTTAATTCCGATTCTTAAAGAGAAAAGGGCTTATTAAGGGCTTAACTATCGAAACTGGCTAAAGCCTAGCTACCTTCTAGGTACTCTTTATATTCGAAACTATTAAACCTTCCCTTTAAGCCTTTTATAATAAAAAAGGAAGTTCCTCTACCTTATAATTATAGAGTCGTTATAGGACTTTAGTTTCTCTAAATACTTTTAATAAACCTGTTTAAATATAGAGAAGATTATTAGATCGAGAGGTTAAAGGATATAAGATATATAGAAAAGAAGGAAGAGAAAGTAGATATAATTCTTAAAATAAAGCTATATAAAATCAGTAGTTATATAGCTTCTATAATTATTAAAGATTAGAAAACGAGGCTTTCTAGATTATAATAGCTTCGTTTAAAAGATAAAGACTTTTCTAAGTTATTTAACGGCTATTAGGTTTATTATCTATCTTTTATCTATCGCTTCGAATTCCTAATCCTTGAATTCTTTAAGGTCTATTAAACCGATTTACCCTTAAATATTACTAAGGGTATAATCGCTTTATTCATAACCGAGATAGCTTTAATAAAGGAGATCTAGGCTTTCGAACTAAGCTATTTCTTCTAAATACTCTTACTCTTAGAACTTCTTAAAATAAGCTTATTCTCCCCCTTACCTTCTATAATACCTGCTTTATCTATATTATAACGATTCTTAGATTTAATAAGCTTAATAGAAGGGAGGAAAAGGTAATAGAACTAGGGCTTAATAATAGCTATATAAGTATTATTAGCCCTCGAATTCTCGATTAACCTTACTCTCTAGATTTAAATTAAAGAGTTCCTTAATGCAACCTGCCTAAGACCTAGTATAAAAGGCCTTAAGGCTTTTTAAATAAGGCCCTAGACCTACTTAGGCCGCCTTACCTTTTAATATAATAGCTAGATCGTTATCTTATATTAAATAGTAGCTATAATTATTACTATTACTAGTATAAAGTATAAAGTTATAAGTTCGAGTATTACTTCTCTTTATCTATATCTATTTTTAGTAGCTCTATTTCGTAATAATATAAGCGAAGACCTTCTTTAGAAATCTATCGGAAATATAAAGTATAAGATATAAATACTTAACTAATAGTATATTATTCGGTATATAAAATAGATAGTATAGTTAGGTACTATTAAATATTATTAGTTAGAAGCGTACTTTATAGTTTAACTTTATAGAAAAAGTAGTTAATTATCTATAAAGGGTATTTAATATAACTTATCTAAGACCTAGTATAAAGGGCTTTAAGACTTCTTAAATAAAGCTCTAGACTTATTTAAGCCGCCTTACCTTTTAGCGTAATAGCTAGATCGTTATTTTATATTATAATTCTTCTTATTTAACGATAGCGAAATAATTAGTATTTAAATAATCCGAGTTATTTATTACACACTAGATTAACTACTATACTAAAAGAATTAGGCTAGCTAAATAGCTAGATATCGCCCTAATATTTATACCTATAAGCTTTAAGTAGTTTTACCTATCTCTTTATACTTAGAGATAGGGTATATATTAAATACTACTTACGGATAAAGTAACTTACGTCCGTATAAGCTATATATAGGCCTTCTAAGTACCTCTAGTCTATCCGGTAGCGCGTCTATATCCTTTAGAGTCTCTTAAGCTAGAGTTTATAACTATATACTGAAAAGGCGCTCCCGCTCGATATATTCTAAAACTCGTTAACTTAGTACTCGAACTTACGACCTTCGGTATATACTATAAACTAAGTACGTTACCCCTAACTCTTTTAGCTTAATAAAAGTTATAGCTACTATTTATTATATACTAAATTAACTACTATACTAAAAGAATTAGGCTAGCTAAATAACTAGATA
>LKEA01000093.1:0-54490 GCA_003795315.1 Cytospora schulzeri
AATAAAAATACCGTTAAATAGCCCTGAATCTGACGATTCCGATTTGGTTGAAAGTAGTTTAATCCGATAAGAACTCGCGGCATAACGGCTAGTTCAAGCGGGCGGCGGCGGACGGGCGAATCAGAGGCTGCCGTTCGGCCCTACCGGACAGGGATTTAGTAAAATCAGACCTAATTCTACTAAACAATAGCTATTAGAGTTAAAAGTGTTAAGGATTATATATTATTTATATTATAGCAGTAATATTATCTATATATACTAGATATATTAATATTAAATTAAGCTATATAACTTTACGTAATATTAATTCTAAAAATCTAATTAATTATACTATATAAATAATAGTAAAACTTATATCTTATTATTAAGTAGTATAATATAGAAGTTATTAAGGGGTTTATATTTATTTATATAAATAATATATAGTAGATAATATAAACTTATATATTATATTGCTTTAAGCTTATAAAAGGCTAAAACTTTAATAATAAAGAATATAATTTATAAAATATCTATATATTAGATTAGAGATATTACTTTATAAATACTAATAAAGATATTAATTATATAGCAACTATTAGTACTAACACTTATACTATACTAAATCTTTAATAATATTAAGCCCTTAAGTTAAAGCTTTATTTTTAGCTCTATATATACTATATACTATATACTATATATTAACTATATATATAAGTAGAACTATAACTAATAAATGTAAAAGTAAAGAATCTAAAGTAGTATATATTTTACCTGATTTATTATAGCTATATGAAATAGTTCTGAAATAGCTTATTTATTATATAGAACGGTGGCCCACTAAGGGGGGTAGCTCACTATTAGGGGTTTCAACTTAGTATAGTATATAAGGAAATTAAAACCAACCTTCTATTTGCCTAGCTACTATAATAAGTCTATTGTTCAGTGTTCCGCGTTAGGAGTGGCACCTTTAATATCCTCGGCTGCTATCTCCATTCCTCTTTCGTACCCAGAGAAAGACACTCTCCACTCCTTGTTGTTCCTTGGTCGCATCTCTACATTAATATCCCAATCAGGCACAGGCATCGCACTCACCATCGACGAGTTAGCTGTTGTAGGTGCAACCCACTTGCCATCCACAGGATGAAGGTCGAATCGCAGAACCAGTAGAGCCGAGAACATGAGGATCTCCGTGGATGCGAAATGCCGTCCGGGACACAACGTTGTTCCTCCACCAAATCCACGAAAAGCAACCGGGTTCACGCGTTTGCTTCCAGGAGCAAATCTCATGTGATTGAATTCACCGACTGTGTCACCCCAAACGGATGGATTTGTATGCTGCACCGCCGACGGCATCATGATAGTGCTTCCCTTCTTGAAAAGGTACTGATCGTTGAGTCGATAGTCCTCCATAGCTATGCGGGTGGCTGTGCTGACAGAGTACATACGCATCGTCTCCTTGAATGTCGATAGCAGGATAGGACAAGATGATTTGACATGGGCCAGATCGATGGTGCAAGTGCCATCATCATCTTGTTGCACACCTTTAGACAGCTCATGCCTGATGGACTCGAGGACCACCGGGTCCGAGAAAATGTGGTATGCTACCCAAAAGGTTCCTGGGAGTGTGTTGGTGAGGATGGCTTGGCTACCCGCGACCTCAATCCTTGCCGTCTCCATCAAGGGGATATGAAAATCATTATTGATTTTGACGCGGGCCTTTACCAGCTCTGAACCTTGCTGATACCAGCCCGCAGCGAAATACTCCTCCCAGACCTTAACCATGTATTCACGTGCTTTGAAGCTCTCCTTCGCGAAGATGCGAGGGAAGAGCTTCAGGATGAACATCATCATTTTCGGTTCAAATGTGCTGTGCTAGTCAGTACAGGATCAAGCTTGGGGATTAGATGACTTACTACCAGGCTTCCTCCATAGCAGGATCACGGAATGGGTTTTTAGGTCCATAAACGCCCTCCGTAGATGCCAAAAGAAGCTCGTGGCGAGCCCATTGCCACAGCTGTATCTTCGTGGCACCCTTCTGAGACCATTCGTCCAGAGACTTGGCAAGAACTTGGACCGCCCTTCTGTTCATAGCGTCCAGACCAGGCCCAGCACTCAAGGCGGAGTGAACGTATTTAGGGAAGCTCATCAAATAGCCCTCATCTTTGGTCACGTCGGCACTTATGATGTCGATGGTCGATTTCTTGCAACCCAGGAGATTGGCGGCTATATTGGCCTCTATGGCGGTGAAGGAGAGTGATCGAAATTGAGCCTGGATTGCCGTGACAAGTTGTGGTGAGTTGACGACATACATGCGCGAGCCAGGCAATCGCAACGTGTAGATTGGCAGGTTGTATTTGTCCCTAGAGTCGGCATTACCATCACTATGCCCCTCGTTTTCCGGCGTTCAAACTGCATGTCGAAATACTTACCTCATTAGACGGTGAAAAGCTCCGCCCTTGGATACCATGTTGATTATAGGTGTGACAAAGGGGATAGTATCGCTGATCGAACTCGGCTCCTTCGCATCCTGCGTGAAATGGAGGAGAGCGACGAGAAGTAGGTAGGTTGCGGCAGCAACGCCCACGGCGACGGGGAGGATGGAAGGCATGCTGAAAAACTTATGAGAATTCTTTCTAAACGTCTCCTCAAGTGTTGAACACCAAGATAAGTCGACGGAAGACAAGCTTTAGGAGAGGTCAACAATGCCAACGTGCAACGCAAATGAGAGGAACGTGATGATGGTCGAAGAGAAATCTGGCAAGGCGGTTGGTTGAACAGGTGTTGTTGGTTGTGCTAGCCTAGTTTCGCCTCAGCCCGCTAATGCAACGATATGACCAGCCCCCTCAGTACAGCGGCCCCACATCTCGAAACAACACCTCAGAGCAGTTATTCCCCTTTGGAAGGCTCCAATAATGTCTACTCCATCTACTCCACATACAATATTCGAATCGTCTCAAAGGGTCAAGCACATTTAAAAGGAGGTAACAGCATTATAATAATACTTACGTAACATCAAGACTAGCCTGCATATATAATTACTATATATTAGACGGCTCGCCCCAATTTGCCACGCAGACCAATTAGATGTTGATCAAGATGGGCAGATGGCTATATGTGTGCTATATAGCAAAGGTGATATGCACAAGTGGCACCTATCCTCCTTTCTAAATATACTCTTCTTCCTTCCTTTTTTTTATAGAGTTTAGTGTGCGCGAGGATCAGTAATCATGGCTCTAGAGGGTTTCTCTACTCTTCTCTTGATAGGTACAGGCAAATAATTCAGCGCAAGATTGTGTTTACTCCGTCTAGCCCTTGCAGCCAGTTGATAGCAAACAAGAAGGCCACGATCCTCTAGTCAAGGTCAACAAGAATAGCAATAATAACACAGCTATAGTGATGGGAATACTGGAGGCAGACTTGGGAATTGACTACGACAAGGTCCGCAAAGGCGACGGCAACCTTAGAACTTCGGCGCTAAGTGGACATTGAAAATACAAGGTCACTGCCATGTACATGCTGAGCCAAACCAGGTCCCTTACAGTACTACCGAAGCTCAGAGTCTCGGAGGCAGGGTGAAGAGCGAGGATTCGGCAGTCCGTTAGGCTCATTTCCCGAGAGAGATGATAATAAGCAGGGGAAGTGACGTCTAGACCCAAGGCCATGTCCGGGGCATCGCTCCCACTGCTGGAACAGGAACAAGTAGTTCTACACTATCACGCCTAGCAGGTGTCGACAACAAGGAGGAAGGAGACATCCGCCTTAGAAATGTAATTAGGTGGTGGTGGGGCAGTGACCGTATGTTAATTATTGTGTCCCAGTCAACAACAAAGCGAACCTCATCCTCCCGCCTGCCCTGGCCGCGGACTCGAACAGATGCCACACCGTCTCAGGCAGAAAGTGGCCGCTCAAGGATGTTTTGGTTGCCCTTTTACTGTTGTTTGCCTTGAGATTGCCGATCATAGTACTGCAGAGATTACTTATCTAGTTGGATATAAACCTCTTATCAGGGTAGTGTGGCTTTTGTAATATCCTGTATACTGTAAGGTGGTTGATTTATTATACTGTAGCGACTTAAATCTATTCTTTATTAATTGTACTGTATAGGACTCTGCAAACGAGCAGTGGCTTATTAATAAAAGAATCTTAAAGCAAATTGGTCCTGTGCGGCTGAATGATATGCTTACCAATGATTATTGCACCTGCTTTATCATCTCACCTGCATGCTTTATCATCTCACGCATACCTGGGCCGAAGGAAAATAACAAGTTGAAATCAGATCTGCGTTTTATAAAGCAAGATAATACAGAAGTATAAGTGTTTAGTGGACCTAATATAAATACACACCACCCTTGATACCTCACTTCTGTCAGGTTTAAGCCTACTACTATCTTATCACACCCTCTCACCAGTGATTTTCACACTTACGCTGGAATTAATTCTAGTCTATGATTTACTCATAGTGCTAAGTGAAAGATTGCCCTCCTACTCATCTTTGCAATTCTATCTAAGACATTCGCCAAACATCCCAAAGAAACATCTAGCGTCAACTACAAGACTATCAAAATGTCTTCCCAGCCAATCGACGCCGATGCGTACACCACCCCCTTCCAGCTCACATCAAAGTTCTTTCGTGATGTCTACCCAGCCATCAACCCAGCCACCAACAAGGCTGTCCGAGCTGATGGCAAGGTAGTTATCATCACAGGTGCCGGAGGTGGTCTTGGCTTTGTGAGTTTGGTTACCCTTGTCCTAAAACAGCGAGGTTCTCAATGCATTGAATGAAAGCTGAACGTGAAAGGGCATTGCCAGGTCCTTTATCTCTGGTGGCGCTAAGGGTATTGTCCTTGTCGGACGCAACCAGAAGAGCCTGGACGGAGTTGTCGCTGACTTAAAGGCTGATTCTGCCAAGCTCCTGCCTATTGTGGGTGATATCACTTCTGACACCGATGTCGACGCTATCTATAAGAAGGCCTTAGCCGAATTCAGCAAGGTTGATATCTTGGTCAACGCCGCAGGTGCTATGAATGTTGGCCCTATCGGCGTTATAGAGCCTTCCAAGTGGTGGGAGAATTTCGTGAGTTTGACCGTGCCAATGACAGTCGTGATTACGTGTTGAATCCCACTTACTGATTCTGGAATCAGGAGGTCAACACCCGTGGAGTGTTCAATATGAGCAGCGGCTTCGTCCAAGCCATTGGCGGCGAGGGCACTATCATCAACCTTGTCACCCTAGGCGCATCTTTCCTGGTCCCAGGACTCTCTGGCTACAGCGCCTCTAAGCTTGCCGTTATCAAATTCGGCGAGTGCCTAGACTTGGAGCAGCCAAATCTGCGCGTCTTCTCTGTCCACCCCGGAATGGTGGAGGCCGAGAGTGGACGTGGCATGGTGGTAGAGCCGTTCTTGCCCTTCTCTAAGGATACAGCAGCTCTGACGGGTGGTCTATCTGTCTTTCTTACCACTCCTAAGGCGGATTTCTTAAAGGGTGGATATCTGCACGCCAACTGGGATGTTGAGGAGTTAGAGAAACACAAGGATGAGATTACTGAGAAGAAGCTTATGAAGCTTGCGTTCTTGCATGGACAGCTCCAGCCTGGGGGGTACTCTTGGTCCGCTTAGTCGAGGCATTGCCCAAGATAGGTAAATATGGCTTTTGGAAATCGATTCATATTGTTACATAGTCTTTTGAGAACCTAGGTGACTTGTAGAGGCTCCTCTATGGCTGTTGGATGTTTGGTTCCTGCATTCATGACAACACGAGAACAACCCAGTCCCTATAATCACACCCTGCTATTTGATCACCCTGCATCAAGCTCTACCAGTGACCATGCCTATCCGGTGAGAGTTGTGATAATATGTTGTGATTCTGAGTAGCGTTGCGTTATCAGGCGCGATAATCAAAAGACCATCAACAGGCGCGACCACAAGCCAGACACGTAACCTCATGGCTGACGATACGACAGAAGAGGAGACGGAGTGGGAGCTTCTCAGTTTCCAAGTCAGACCAAAGCTCTGATCCTTAGGATATGGCCGACCACAATGAGCAGGAGACGAAACAGGAGCGGGAACGGGCTGGGCCCGAGAACGTTGGGTCTGGCGCAAAGGACGTCGGCACCGCGCCGAAGAACCTCCTCGAATTAATAGAGGCTAGAAAAGAGAACTAGGATTTTAAGGCTTAATTAAAGGCTCTTAGGCCTTTAAAGCGAAGGAAGGTTAATATAAGCTTAAATACCAAGTTAGTTAAAGTTAGAGCGATTTATAAGTCTCAATAGCGAGTAAATAGTCTAGAAATTAGCTTTAATAGATTAGGCGAATTAGGTTACCCTACAGAGGAAGAATTATATATTAAAGTTAGTTAGTTATTAAGAAATTAAAGAGTGATTCGAGAGGGTTGATAGGAGTGATTATAAGGGAAGGGTAGCCTACGAAAGGGGCTGGCCCACGTATAGGGCCTTTGACTTAATTAGCTATCTGAGTAAGAATGGCTATAGAAGTCTACGCTTTGCTTCATGTACCCGCCTCCTTCGTGTTCTTTTCGGTTCATGTTTAGTTTAGTCTCGCTCATTCGTAAAGTCTTCCAAATGTAGACTATATATGCTTATTCCCGTCCACCGACATGTTTCTCCTTTGCGCCGTCTTCTTCTGGATTTTAGTTTCCTCGAAGGGCATATCTTCTTCACCGGTGAGTCGCTAGTTCAATGTCAATACTTTACGGGTGATATATGTGAACGATGCGCCGGCACGAATACAACGGTTATATCAGCAAAGCAGATAGGCTTACACTAATTAGGGCGAGGCTGTGGGTTGCCACAGTGCGACATACTTGCAAAGGCATCAAATGAGGTTACATTCGAAAAGCTTAGGGACACTGGTTATCTGCATAATACTATAGATACCGCAAGATGCTAGAGAGCCGTCCAAGATCCCTCGGCTCAATGTGCATATGATAGCAATAGTAGACTATAAGTAACTATTCCAAGAGGCGCAGTGACAGTGTTTTAGCATGTGAAGACGTAATTGTAGCCGAACGGGGCCAGCGCGTTATTGTATTGGTAGTGGAGAAGGACTGGGAAACTCTCCCCGTACATCCTACTTCTCAAAAGCACCGTAATACAACGGCTCCTTCCAAATGCTACACAAGCATTAGTTCAAGTCTGTACCCGATGCCGACTACCTCCTAGCCGCAGCAATACAACATGCGGCATCGTACTCCTACTATCAGGAAAGTAAAGCCTGGAGGCATGATCATATTATATTAACAAGTGCGGTGTACCACGGGAAATCCCCAGCTGGTCCAAGATACGCATTGCTTCTGCACTGAGGTCAATTGAGGCCCCAAATTCTGGATCATATCGAGGTCGAGCTTCCAGCAACACAAAGTCGACGTCTGCCGTTTCCAATGCACTGGTGAGGGTGACCAGTTGTTACACCGTCGACGATCTCGACCCGCATGTGAAGAAGCACGGTGGAATTAGAAAGGAACTAATTTGGCCTGGACAGCCCCTTATTCGTCTGTCCACTGTTGCTGGGTAACTAGATAGGCGCTTCTGATAGAAACGCACGGGATACGGGATTGGAATCATCGCGAAATCCGCTTCAAAACATCCGATGTGTGCAACCGTACAAGAGATAAGCCCCGAATTTCACTTAATATTAATCCTACAGGGATATACGCTTATTGAAAATACGACCTTTCTCACAGTAATCACGCGGCACACATATTCCGGTGAAAACACGGCCGGCATACAGATAACTATATAAACAATAGATACTAACCATACAGATGCAATTAGCAACCAGGCAACCCCTTTTATTCAAACTTGGTGTCCAACCTCTCTGCCCCAGACAACAACTACAGTGGTATGCACAGCAAACCTTTCTGCCCTAACACGCAACAGTTTTAACTGACTTTCCCGATTTTGTGTCTAGTGTTCACAAGAATATACAGACTGGCGCATCTGTAGCATAGCTGGCTGTAGCGCACCGCGCTCCCACAAGGACCTTGAACAACCTGCGAAGTCTCCGACATGGCGAGCCTACAACTGGCACAAGAGAAACAGGAAGGAAACATGAAGCCTGCCACGCGAGCAACTGATCTGGCACCAAGAACACCGGGCATGCAGCACGAGTCTCAAGCAGAAGGCCAGCAAGAGTCCACACGGGCATCCCAAGAAAGCACGCCCGTCCAACTTCCCCTGGACAGTCAAGCTTCTACACCACAACATGATGAGGTTGGAGACCCATTCAGGCATCTGCCCGAGCATGAAAAGGAAATCTTGAAGAGGCAGCTGGACCTACCCGCCGTCAAGGTCAGTTACATGACTCTGTATCGATACGCGACAAGGAAAGACCAAACCATCTTGGTCATTGCCAGCCTGGCAGCCATCATAGGTGGAGCACTCTTGCCACTCATGACGGTACTGTTCGGAGGCCTTGCAGGCACCTTTCAGAGTTTCACCCTGGACCAAACATCCAGGCGTGAGATCACCAGCGAGCTTGCCAGGTATTCTCTGTATTTTGTCTATCTTGCTATCGGCGAGTTTGTCATGGTGTACAGTGAGGGCCCCCCATATAGCATACGCTCCATCCAAGACATTTGTATGCTATATAGTAGCATATGCTATATAGGGGGCACACGTGATTAGTCACGTGTCTACTTTTGACCCACCTTTCCTCTTATAGGCAAGCATTGTGGGGATATCTTCAACCTCGGGTAAAATATAGTGGGGCAACCTACCCAGAGAATCCCAGTATATAATGGAACAAGTACTAGACTATTAGGCGGCACTACTAAAATAGCCCCCTAAATATATAGCATAATTGAAGGCCTGGCTATGATATATGATATATGCTAGATATACGGTTCTGCACACCTAAATCTAGAGATCCAGAGAAAATCTATGCTATATAGTGGTTTATTCTATATAGGGGCATGCTATATGGGGGGCCCTCACTGTACATA
The DNA here is from genome assembly GCA_003795315.1 of Cytospora schulzeri. Classification (NCBI taxonomy): domain Eukaryota; kingdom Fungi; phylum Ascomycota; class Sordariomycetes; order Diaporthales; family Cytosporaceae; genus Cytospora; species Cytospora schulzeri. The sequence continues at coordinate 8,942 of LKEA01000093.1, forward strand.
GCCACAGTGGGCTTCCTGTACGCAGGTGAACACATTTCCTCGAAGATCAGAGAGCAGTTCCTGGCCTCAATTCTCAGGCAGAACATTGCTTTCTTTGACGTACTTGGTGCCGGTGAGATCACTACACGGATCACAGCAGACACCAGCTTAGTCCAAGAAGGTATCTCAGAAAAGGTTGGCTTGACCTTGGCAGGCATCTCCACCTTTGTGGCAGCGTTCGTCATCAGCTTCATACGATATTGGAAGCTCACCTTGATATTGTCTTCAACCGTGGTGGCCATCGTGCTCACAATGGGTGTTGTGGGCTCGTTCATTGGCAAGCTCAGCAAAACATACATTGCATATTTTGCCGAAGGCGGAACTGTTGCAGAAGAGGTCATCAGCTCCATTCGGAACACAAGCGCATTCCACACCCAAGAGAAGCTGGCTCGACAATACGACACATACCTCATCAAGGCAGAGAAGGCCGGATACAAACTCAAGTCCACCACCAGTTCCATGATTGGGTTTATCTTTCTGTAAGTATAGCAGCACATGGCAAACTGCCCTGCAGCCTGCAAGGCAGTACCTCAGTCCACCTCATATATCTTGGACGTTCTGACATTGTCGACTAGGTTCATATACCTTAATTATGGACTGGCTTTCTGGATGGGCTCTAGATTCCTCGTGGAAGGCTCTGTCGGCTTATCACAGATCCTCACAATTCAGATGTCTATCATGATCGGGGCTTTTGCTCTAGGGAACGTCGCACCAAACATTCAAGCCGTCACCTCAGCCATCGCTGCGGCGAACAAAATTTATGCAGTCATCGACCGTGTATCCCCTCTCGATCCTGCATCCACCGAAGGCGAGAAGCTAGATACAATCCAAGGCAACGTGGAGCTCAGGGACATCAAGCACGTATACCCATCCCGGCCTGACGTGGTTGTGATGGATTGTGTAAATCTCTTGATACCTGCTGGCAAGTCAACCGCAATTGTCGGTGCCTCGGGCTCGGGCAAGAGCACTATTGTTGGTCTAATAGAACGTTTCTACGATCCCGTTGGTGGAAGCGTTTATATCGACAACCACGACGTCAAAGATTTAAATTTATCCTGGCTACGCAAACAAATATCTCTGGTGAGCCAGGAGCCAGTCTTGTTCTCCACTTCGATATACGACAATATCAAGCATGGTCTTATTGGAACAACCCAGGAGCATGGGTCTGGAGAGGCAATTCATGAGCTGGTGGAGCGTGCTGCTAAGACGGCGAACGTAAGTAAAGTCCCTCAAACATACTCTCTGTACACAACTCTCAATCAAATGGTGTTCTGACCCATTGTTTTCAGGCTCACCAATTCATTACTACCCTTCCTAAAGGCTACGAGACGAGAATTAGTGAACGAGGCTTTCTACTCTCAGGAGGCCAGAGACAGCGCATTACCATTGCTCGAGCTATTGTTAGCGATCCAAGAATCTTACTTCTCGACGAAGCCACATCCGCACTAGACATAAAGAGTAAGGGAGTCGTTCAAGCAGCACTCAACCAAGCTGCCCAAAGACGGACCACTATAACTATCGCCCACCGACTTTCAACCATCAAAGATACCGACAAGATTATAGTTATATCTGAGGGACGCATTATAGAGCAGGGCAGTCACGATAAGCTTTTAGAGAAGAAGGCAGCTTACTACAACCTAATCGAGGCTCAACGAATCGCCAGTGAGCAAGTGTCTCAGAACCAAGGTAAAGATCCCATACTACCTGAAAAGGACCATCTCTTCTCGCAATCCGAGATCTCTGAGAAGGGCGGATACTTGGGCAAGGAAGTACATGGAGGGAACCCTGATGATCTTCAACTTAGCAAAGCAAAGACAATTAGGACCTCTTCGAGATTAGCACTTGCAGAAAATCGACAGGAGGATAACGGCAACAACTATACCCTATTCACACTAGTCAAACTCGTCGCCGGCTTAAACAAGCAAGAATAAAAGGCCATAGTCTTTAGGCTTTTACTTTCTGCTATTTCTAGTAGAGGCAATCCAACACAGGCTGTCTTCCTCGCCAAGTCCATCACAGCGCTTTCGCTTCCTCTTTCAGAGCGTGATAAGATACGCCGTCAAGCCAACTTTTAGTTACTGATGTATCTAATGCTTGCCTTTATACAGCTTCTCGCGCTTATATCTCAGGGTATTACGTTTTCATATTACGCAGAGCGACTCACTCACCGTATCCGCGACCAAGCGTTCAGATATATCCTGAGGCAAGACATCGCCTATTTCGACAGGAACTCGTCGGGTACCCTTACATCTTTCTTATCCACCGAGACCACCCATCTAGCTAGGCTATCTAGGATTACACTCATAACGCTTTCATTACTCGTTACCACCTTAGTTGCTTCCTCCGCCATTAGTCTGGCCGTAGGTTGGAAGTTGAGCTTAGTGTGCATCTCTACTATTCCTCTCCTTCTTACTTGCGGGTACTTCCGTCTGGCCATACTTATCACGTTCCAGAAGGAGAAGAAGAAGGTCCACGAAGAGTCTGCAAGCTATACATATGAGGCCACCTCAGCGATTCGGACTGTCGCTTCTTTAGCGCGCGAGGATGACGTTTGGAATCACTACCACGAAAAGCTTACCGGACAAAGCCGCCGTCTACTTGTGTCTATTTTGAAATCCTCTATTCTCTACGCTGCATCGAAATCTTTCCAATTTCTTGCCATGGCGCTCGGCTTTTGGTATGGAGGTGGCCTGTTTGCCACACATGAGTATAGCATGTGAGTATTAGATGAGATGGGTCTGTACCGGTTTTATAACATCGATTTTAACTCTTTGCAGGTTTCAATTCTTCCTGTGCTTCACCGCGATCATTTTCGGGGCCGAGTCTGCTGGAACCGTCTTCGCCTATGCGCCGGACCTGGCGAAGGCCAGAAATGCAGCTGCTAGCCTCAAATCTCTTTTCGACAGGAAGCCTGAGATTGATAGCTGGAGCCAGGACGGCAGGAAGGCCCAGAGCATAGAAGGCCATATCGAATTCAAGGATGTGCACTTCAGATACGCCACAAGGCCGGATCAGCCTGTTCTTCGAGGTCTCAATCTGCAAATCAAGCCAGGCCAGTATGTCGCCTTCGTCGGGGCCAGTGGATGTGGCAAGTCGACCGCGATTGCCTTGCTTGAGAGGTTCTACGATCCAATTTCTGGCAGCATTCTTATTGACGGTGTGGAAATCTCATCTTTCAACGTCAACGAATACCGCTCCCATCTGGCGCTCGTCAGCCAAGAGCCGAACCTCTACGGAGGCACTATCAGGGAGAACATTCTGCTCGGTACAGATAGAGACAACGTTTCGGAAGAGGAACTTGTGCGGTGCTGTAAGGATGCAAACATTTACGACTTCATCATCAGTCTGCCGAGTGGCTTGGATACTCCTGTTGGCAGTAAGGGCTGTATGTTGTCGGGTGGCCAGAAACAGCGGGTTTCAATTGCTCGAGCATTAGTCCGTCAGCCCAAGATTCTATTGTTGGACGAGGCTACTTCAGCTCTTGATTCGGAATCCGAGAAGGTCGTACAGACTGCTCTGGACACCGCGGCGCAGGGCTGCACCACAATCGCTGTTGCTCATCGTTTAAGTACGGTGAGGAAGGCAGATGTGATCTATGTCTTTAACCAGGGCCGAATCGTCGAGTTTGGCACGCATGAGGAGTTGGTGCAGGAAAAGGGCACGTACTTTGAACTGGTTAACTTGCAAAGCTTGAATAAGGCGTGAGCATGTCGAGGCGGCCGGTGGCTGGAAGGGAGGATTCCTGTACATCTAAAAGAGCTAAGATGTAGTAATAATGTGGAACAATAATTTACCTACTACCTGGCCACCTAGTAGTGCCTTCGTCCTAATAGTGTGTACGTTTTTTAAGGGCTGCATCAATGGACTGCATGCCAGTTCAGGCACTGTGAGACACTAGGATCGATTTACCCTGGCATCACTTACGAGAGGGCGGAGCTTCGGACAGTTCACTTGATCGACGTACATGTCACATGTGTCTGCATGTTGGAGGCGCGGACGTAAAGGAAGTGGGACTCGCTACCTGATCAGAATGGCTCTATTTCATATAACACCGCAGTACCCAACCCTGAGGTATGCAGCTCATCTGCTTTTTCGAGCACCATCCACTTGACTCTGCTTTTGTTTTCCCAAGCTTGTTCTTACCCGGCCACGTTGAATCCTCACAAGCACACTCTGTCTCATTAGATACTTACCTTAGTTGCTTCCCATTCGCTATCAGCATGGCTTCCATCGCCGCCAACCCAAGCCCCCTCTCCTGGAAGGAGACTGCTCCTGGAATCTTCACACGCCCGCTTGACACGATAGAGCGTTTCTTCAAGTGGCTTGCTGATGTGGGCGTGCCTCTGAAGCGTGAGCACTGGGGCGTGTCGCTGTCCCTGCGCTTGTCATTGCCCGACTCTATCGCAGCATACGATGCTGAGCCGTACCTGCGGCGGGCATGGCTCATCCTCAGCAAGCAGCACCCCATGCTCTATGCGCGCCCCGAGGGCCACAGCGTTATCGTTACCCCGCTTAACGAGGATAAGTGGCTTACAGAGAGTTTTGTCACACACAGTGGCGAGCATATGACAGTAGACTCGCTTTTCACGACTCTTGGGTCCACTCCTGTCGTAACCTGCCACTGGCTGCCAGGCGTGAGAGAACTCCTCATCCACGGATCTCACTGGCGACTTGATGGTATCGGGTCTCTCAAGCTGGCAGATCGCCTCCTTGCCGCCCTTAGTGCCGTCATCCGTGTTGGCGTCAATGCTCCCTTAGAGTCCTACGGCATCGATCTCACACCATACTTCACGCCATCCCTAGACGAGATTTCAAACTCCTATACCCACGAAGAGTCCACACCTTCGGCTGTGAAGAAGGTTGCCGATAACCTCCTCGCCACGATCTTGAAGGGCGCACCATCTATCGGTCTGCCCCTGAGTCCTGGCGCCGAAAAGGCCCTTCCAGGACCGAGCTCCCGTGTATGGGTTACACTCGATAAAGGCATCACACAAAAGATCGTTACAGCCTGCAAGACTCTTGGTATTCAGGTGACATCAGCCGTGCACGCCGCTATCGTACAAGCCGTTTCAGAACATACACAGCACCCGCTAGCCAAACACTTCTGCATCACCGCTGCAATTGACCTACGACGCCGTCTACCGGGCGAAGATAATCGAAATAGGCCCGAGCTTGCGGCTGGCATGTTTGTCTCCCCAGGGCTGGTTTTTATCGAGGAGCCTGCGGCTAAGGGTAAGGGGTTTGATGCGATAGCGCGCGAATTCAACAGAACATACGCCGCTGATATGAGCCGCTTGTATGATGCCGGAGATGGCGAGACTGTGAGTGTCTTCGAGGCTACGGCGCCATTTGCGAGGCGGATTATCCCGCTCCTGCAGATGCCACAACCGGAGGGGCTGCCGCCGCAGAACACGCCACATCTCAGCAGCATCGGGGTTATAGAAACGTACCTGAAGAGGGAATATATGGTCGATAGCGAGAAGTGTACAACGCTAGCTGTGGAGGATGTCTGGATGGGAAGCGAGATGATCACGCCTGCGGTGTGCTGCCACGTTTGGACGTGGAGGGACGAGTTGACCCTTGCTGCTGTCTTCAACACAGCCTTTTACCAGGAAGATTTTGTGAAATATTTTTTAGAGAGATTGAAGGAGAACTTGCTTAGAGGTGTGGGACTGTGAAGGTTATTCTGTGTCAGTGCCATGGAAAAGAGGCAGAAATAGTGCCACACATCAGCTTTGAATTACCCCCATGATCCAGTACATGTATCACAAAATGGCAGTTCGTTTGCAATGGCCCACCGCCGTCTCTCTCAGATTTTAAATCAAACCGCCCATCAAGCACGAGCTGAATAAATATCCCAGCCACTACGTTTTACTGCCCCAAAAACAATTGATTCAACCCTATGGTGACAATATTTCATCCAGGCCTTTTTATTTTTGGACGGCCCTGCCTTCCCAAGGACGTAACAGTCTACTGAAAGGATAATCGCAGCTGTTGATGAAAGCCTATACTTGTGTGTGGAGCCGGGAGGACGCTTCCAAGGTTCAATCTGGAGTGCGTTGAAACTAAGGGGTCAAGTCAAGCCAAAAACCTAATCAAGAGACCCAAAGAGGAAGTTAAACGCCGGCTAATTTTTCCCTGTGCTGACAAATAACATACCCTGTGCAGCTATTTGCTTATGACCGGGCATATTCGGGCATATTTCAAATTAGGGGGAGCCAGCGAATGGACTTACATATCCCAAATAGGAAATTTAACTCCCTCAGTACTACAAAGAAGAGTGTTGTCAGACTGAAAATTCAGAGCAATCCAAGAATGAAACTGAATCACTGAGTCAATGTAATCGGACAGGTATATAAACGATTCTTCGATGAGGAACTCCTTCTCTTACGATGCGTCGGACCATCTACCACCACAGATTCAGACCTGTCACACCTCTAATCCCTCTCACCCAGTATTGAATAATTTGACCGCTGACACCCCCCAAGAAAATGGCATCCCTCCAGAGCTCATCCTCAGCTACCCCTGTAGATGGCAGCGCATCCGAGAAGGGTGAGGCGCCCAGGCTCTCCCATCCGGCTCCCGGACCGCCACCGAACGGTGGCACCAAGGCCTGGTTGCAAGTCCTGGGCGCCTTCTTCCTTAATTTCAACACATGGGGCCTTGCAAACAGCTTCGGCGAGTTCCAAACCCAATACTCAACAGGCCTGCTCAACAGCTCCTCGCAAAGCGCTGTATCGTGGATCGGTTCCTTGCAGTCATTCTTGATGTTGGTTTTTGGAGTGGTGTGTGGGCGCGCTGTCGATGCCGGGTATTTCTACTGGGTCATCACCATCGGGGCCTTCCTTGAGGTTTTCGGCATGATGAGTGAGTCTTGACTTGTAACAGGCTTGGAGCGGTGTCCGAGACTACAGGATGGACGCAATGCTGACTGCGTTCAATCTGGGATAGTGACGTCCCTCGCCACTCAGTACTGGCAAATTATTCTAGCACAAGGCATAGTCGTCGGTCTCGGAGCAGGAATGTCATTCACCTCCAGCATCACCGTCGTCGGCACGTACTTCTCCACCCGCCGCTCAACAGCCATGGGCCTCGCCGCCACTGGCTCTTGTCTTGGGGGCATCATTTACCCCATTGTTCTCAGGTGTCTCGTCAGAAGCGAAGGGCTCAGTCTGGCGTGGGCCACCCGTATCATGGCGTTCATAATGCTCGCAACCCTGTCCGTTTCTATTGCCCTCATGCGACCCCGTCTACCACCTCGCAAGTCCGGGCCTCTGGTGGATATGGATTCCCTTCGAAACCCACCATTTGCGACATGGTTGTGTGCAGTGTTCTTCGTGTTCATCGGGCTATATATTCCCTTCTTCTACGTTCAAAACTACGCCCTGAGCATTGGCGTCGGCACCGATCTCGCTTTCTACATGCTCATCATTATGAATGCGGCCTCTATACCGGGACGCATCTTCCCTGCGTTGTTAGCGGACAAGATCGGTAACCTGCATATCATTATTCCTTCTGTACTGCTGTCGGGCGTCATAACCCTCTCTTGGATCAGCGTCGAGACGCAGTCCTCTTTAATCGCCATCTCGGTCTTCCTGGGAGTGTTTAGCGGCTCGATCCAAGGCGTTGTACCTGCTCTGGTACCGTTTCTGTGTCCAGATCTGTCGAAACTTGGCAGCAATATCGGCATGACGCTATCTGCTTCGGGTGTTGGCTTGTTGATTGGGAACCCTGTCGCGGGTGCCATCTTAGGTAACCAAGATGGTGTGTGGTGGGGGTTATGGACGTTTGCTGGCGTCACTATTCTTCTTGGATTCGTCCTTCTGTGTGCTGTGCGGTTCCTGAAAGTTGGCATGGCGATTACAAAAGCCTGATAATCGATCTTGAAGCTTTATTGTTCTAGACAGTTGCCATCTCGCGTGTTCCACACCTTGACATTTCGAGAATATACCTAGGGCAAACTTGCAACCTTAAAACGAAGCGTATCAGTTGATTAATTCCAGATCGCTATTAGAACTAGAACTAGCATATGGAAACTTGATCCTGCTATGTTTCATTCTCTTCAACCTTGAAAATATATTTACTTCGACTGATATCTAATCATATTTCTTCAATTTCCTGTAAGTCGGCACCCCCTCCCTACAGCCCACCCCTGCCTTTAATCGGAAGTAATATAAAGATTAATATTTCTAAAACCGCTTTAAGTTATCTTTATCAATTTAAAAAGGCTATAAGGTATTATTACAAGTCTATAATATTATTTATAGTACTATCCTATTTACTTTATAATTAATATAGTTTTAATTAATTATATTAAACTTTAAATATATATATTTTATAAACGTAATATTAGCTTTAATTTAACTTAATTAAAGGCCTTCTATTTTATTATATACAAATCTTTATAATTATTATGTTTATAATAGTATTATAGTAGTAGGGCAAATAGCAGGTAGGGCTACTAGTAGGCTTAGGGTTGCATAGACCCTACTACTAGCCTTCTTAATAAGTCTTCCTTATCGCCTGCACCTTTTAGTTTAACTGTAAGGCTGTTTACCTTCCTTTCTACTTTCCTTTCTTTTTCCTTAAATAGGCAAACCCTCTTTAATAATTGAAAATATTCTGCACTTAATTTAAGCCCTTAAGCCGTGAATTATCAGATCCCCGTCTTAAATAGGTAACTATTATAGATTAAAGTGTTTAGTTTATAAAAGCGGAAGGCGTAAGTAAGGCTTCCGAAAGTATAAGACTAATTTTAAAAGATATATAAGCTATTATAAAAGGTATAAGAAATCTGTTTTAAGTCCGGAATAAGTCCGTTATACTTATAAGGTTAATCTTACCTATAAGTCGCTTATTATTCTTATTAAAGGCTATTACTATAATTATTTCCTAACGTTAACCTATAATAGATAATAGAAATAAATAATAACTTAATAATTATAAGTATAGCGGTAATATAAGATATATTAAGATATTAGGTTTATAATATAAGGGAAATCTTAGCTTTTATAAAGCGATTACTTTAATAATATTAAGTTAAGATAGCGATTATACTTAGGATCTAAGTATATTTATATGAAGGTGATTACTATAGCTACTAACGTAATAGAAAAGATAACTTAACTAGTTTAAATCGCGAAAGGTTGCTATTATAAACGGATCGCGATATTTATTAAATAAGGTTATTATTACTTAAAGTATACTTTAAAATAAACAGCCTATACCTAGCCTAGTCACTTTACTAAGCTATACCTAAGCTAATTACTACTACTATAGTTACTTAAATTATTCTATAATATATCAGGCCCTATCTAACTTTAATATATACCTTTTCGTCTATAAGGGTATTAGACCTATTAGATCTAATAATACTATTTTCGAAGTTATTAACCTAAACCTAAATCCTCTTAATAGCCCTAATTCCTATAAAGGTAGTATTAGGGCTTAATTAGACCTTCTTTCTCTTTAAAACTTAAGACTTTCTACTCTAATCTTTAATTCTTTATTCTCCCTTTAAGCCTTTACTAAATTAATATCCCTTTAATTCTAACTATTTCTAACTTTTCGAAATAATAGCTTTCGAGTATAATTACTCTTATAATTATATTTATATTTATCTAGTTAAGCTTAGAGATATATAGTCTTCTATATAGTAAAGTAAATTAGAGAATCTCTTTTTGAATCGGTTTTTAAATTAGAATAATCTATTATAGAAGCTTAAGAAGGCCTTTTTATAGGTATATAAAGCGAGTATCTTTTTTAATTCCGAGTTTTAAAGAGAAAGGGGCTTATTAAGAGCTTAGTTATTGAGACCGGTTAAAGCCTAACTACTTTCTAATTATTCTTTATATTCGAAGCTACTAAGCCTTCCTTCTAAGCTTTGTTATAATAGAAAAGGGAATTCTTTTTCTCTATAATTATAGATTCTTTATAAGACCCTAATTGGTTTAAATTCTTTTAATGAATCTATTTAAATATAAAACAGATTATTAGATTGAAAGGGAAAAAAGATAGATATAACTTTTAAAGTAAAATTATATACAATTAGTAATTATATAGCTTTTATAAGTATTAAAGATTAAAAGATAAAGCTCCCTAAATCTTAATAGCTTCGTTTAAAAAATAAAGACTTTTCTAAACTATTCGATAACTATTAGATTTATTATTTATCCCTTATCCGTTACTTTAAAGTTTTTAACCCTCGGATTCTTTAAGTTTTTAAAGAAACTATTATTATTAAACTAATTTACTCTTAAATATTACTAAAGGTATAATCGCTTTACTTATAACTAAGATAGCTCCGATAAAGAAGATCTAGGCTTTCGAACTCGGTTATTTCTCCTAGGTATTCTTATTTTAAAAGCTTTCTAAGATAAGCTTATTTTCCTCTTTACCTTTAATAATACTTATCCTATCTATATTATAACGGTTTTTAAGCTTAAAATTCGGAATAGAAAAGAGGGAAAGATAATAGAATTAAAGCTTAATAATATTTATATAAGTATTATAAGCTTTTAAATTCTCGATTAACCTTACTCCTTAAGTTCGAATTAAAGAGTTCCTCTTAAAGAATTATTCTATCTAGTAGTTTCTAATAAACTTAAAATCCTTAATAATAATTAGAATTCTCTAAGTAAGGTTTAGAATCTAATTATACGTTAGAAGAAACCTTAAATCGCTTAAAGTTAAAACTTAGTTAATTAGATAATTTCCTAGGCCTTAGAAAGCCTTTATATAAGTTAAATAGCGATATAATAAGGTAAGCGATTATATAACCTATTTTATAGAGTAGATTATAGAATAGCTTGCTTTTATAAGACTTATCGAATAGACTTTCTATTTATAATAACTAAAAGAGTATTTATAATATATTCTGTAAGATATATAGTAAAGAAGATTATAAGAAAGAATAGTAAAAGTTCAAAGATATTCTAATAGAGATTAATTAAGAAATAAGGGAGTTATATAAGGGTAGGTATATTGGGTTATTAGTAAAGGATATAGCCTACTAACGGGACTAGCCTACTTATAGGCTGTTTACCTTAAATGTTTATTTTAGATTAGAGTTAGAAAGTTATTTTTTAATCTTTAGTTACTAACTAATTAACTAAGAAAATAACTAACTTTAATTACTATAAATTTAACTTTAGTTTTAGTTAGTTAGTTAAGCGTTTTATTTAAGTTATTTTAGTTAGTTATTATAGTAACTAAAGACTAACCTAAGTTTTTCTTAACCCTAACCCTAATAATCTAGAAAAGCACTATATATTTTTAATAGTTCTTAATAGGTAATAGAGCGCTTAGATAGTCTAATAACTAGTACTAATATACTAAATTAAATATATACTAATATAATTATAATTTATATTTTATTAAATTTAGAGAAATAATATTTAATTAGCTTAACTTAATTTAAACTAGAGCGTAAGTTCTTAAAATTGAATTTAGATAAAGATAGTATTAGATTATTATAGAAGTTATATTAGGGTATAGTTATTTTATTTATCTTTATATATTCTATAAATAAAGCTATATAGAAGAGTATATAGCTAAGGCAAATCTAAATAAGTAATTCTACTAGGCAGTTAGAATTCTACTAAGCGGTTAAGCTAAAAGATTTACACCTTTTATACGCTGCTATAATTATATAGTATAGTACTTAATTATATAATAAAGCAATTAAATATTCCTTATTTAAATTACCTATACTATATAATATACCCTACTTAAGACCTAGTATAAAGGGCCTTCCTTAATAAAGCTTCTAAAATAAAGCCTTAAACTTACTTAGGCTGCTTTGCTTTTTAGTATAATAGCTAGATCTATAATATAAGATAACGATCTAGCTATTAAGCTAAAACGTAAGGCGGCCTAGGTAGGTCTAGGGCCTTATTTGAGAAGCCTTATTAAGGAAGGCCCTTTACACTAGGTCTTAGGCAGGTTGCATTATAGATAGACCGTTTTTAAAAGAGGAATCCCTTAATTTAAACCTAGAGTAGCTAAATAATAGAAGCTACGAGAGTAAATAGGGCTTTAATAGCTATAATTAAGCTTTAGTTCTATTATTTAGCCCTCTCTTATATTAAGGCTATTAAAGCTAAAACTCGTTATAATATAGATAAGGTTAGTATTATAGAAGGTTAAGGCTTAAATCGCCTTATTCTAAGGAGTTCTTAGAGCTATTTAATATAAAAGAAAGTATTTATTTTAAAGGCCTAAGTCTTCTAATCTTCCTCCCCTAATTATCTTTATAAGTAAAATAGTCTAGTAATAATACTTTCCCTTAAATATTTAATTAAAGTTAGAATTTAAAGACTAAAGATTTATAATAACAGACAAGAGGTAGATAATAGACTCTATAGTTATATAATAGCTCGAGGAAATCTTTATACTTTATAATTAATCTTCGACGAGATTTAAAGCTTACTTATTTATCTTTACTAGCTATAGAAGCTATATAATAAACGATTTTATATAGCTTTCCTTCCGAAATAATATATACTTTCTTTTCTTTTTAGCCTATATATCTTCTATCCTTTAACCTTTTGATTCTTTAATATTTTCTATACTTAAAAGGCTTATTAGAAGCACTTTTTAAACTTAAGCTATTATTATAATTCCTCCGTTATAAAGAAAACGAATTTTCTCTTTTACTTTAATAAGACTCGGAAAAAAAGGCTTAACGGCTTCGATTATTAAGAGTAAGTAGAAGGCGGCCGGGTTATAGTTAGTCTCTATAGCTAAGCCCTTAATAAGCCCTTTTCTTTTTGAAAACTCGGAATCTAGCTAGAGATTCTCTTTAAATACCTATAAGATTATTATATAAGCCTCTGGTAATTATTTCCGAGCTAAATAACTATTTAAAGGGCTTTATTACTAAATACTTTACCCCTAGAAAGGCTATAGTTCTTTAGGCCTAACTATATAACTTCTTAACTTTAAAGAATAGTAATAATTATATAATATAATTATTCTTTAAAAAGGTTAGAAATAGTTAAGACTAAAGAGATATTGAATTAATAGAAGCTAAGAAAGAAAACTAAGAATTAAAGACTCAATTAAAGGCTCAATTAAAGGCTCAATTAAAGGCTCTTAGGCCTTAGAAGCGAAAGAAGGTTTATATAAGCTTAAATACTAAGTTAGTTAGAGTTAGAACGATTTACGAGTCTTAATAATAAGTAAATAGCCTAAAAGTTAGCTTTAATACATTAAGCGAATTAGAGTATATTACGGAGAAAGAAATATATATTAAAGTTTATTAGTTTTTAAGAGGTTAAAAAGTAATTCGAGAGTGTTAATAGTAGTAATTATAAGGGAAGGGTAGACTACGAAAGGGGCTAGCCTACGTACAGGGCCTTTAACCTATTCAATATAGAATACAATGTTAATTGTAAGGCTTAAGTGTTTCTTTTTAAAAGGATTTCTATTATAAGTATAGCTCTTATATCCCTACGTATCGTTTATAAAACAGTAATTTAATAATAATAGTATATCTTATATATCCGATTAAGACTAAACTTAAAAGCTTAAAGCTCTATATTTAATAGAGAAAGAGTAAATAATGGATTTTATAATACTTCTTTAGCTTAACTCTAATATATAACCTTCTTTCTGGAAACCGCCTCTTATAAATAGCTATAAATGCTATATACTAAATAATACTATATAGCTTTATTTTAAATATAATAATATAAAATAATAAATTTAGCTATTACGCTAAGGGGCAGAACAGCTAAGATAGGTCGAAGGCCTTATTCAAGAAGCCTTATTAAAGAAAGTCTTATATACTAGGTCTTAAGCTGGTTGTATTAGAAAATATATATCACGATACAGAGGAAAGACAGAGGTAAAGCTATATTTCTAGTATATTTATAAGCGTTTTAGCTAAAGAGGAAGGAAGGAAGATTGAGTGTAGCTAAGCCTTACCTTGAAGGTCAAATAACTTAGGTAACGGCGAGGCTAGTAGGGCAGTTAGTTAGATAGCCTGTGCGCAGGCGCGCCTGATCACCTAACCTCCAGCCTCTAAGCCGTTCTGTTATATACGCCTTCCTTATCGCTTATACCTTTTAGTTTAACTATAAGGCCGTTTACCTTCCGTCTTTCTTTCTTTCTTTTCCTTATCTTTCGATAGGTAAACTCTCTTTAATAATTTATAATATTCCGCTACTAAATCGAGCTCTTATACCGTAATCTATTAGATTCCCGTTATATTAGAAGTCTTTAAGTTGCCCTACTATATTTCACTCAAAGTTATATATAATCCTCCTAAAATTTGCTTATAAGAGGAAAGGTAGGTTAAATTTAGATATATAATTAATTACGTGCGCCCCTTATATAGTATATACTACTGTATAGCATATATATATATATCTTAGATGCAGAGTGTACTATATAGGGGTCCTTACTATAAAACCTTTATTGTAAATTGTAAGGTCTACTTGTTACCGACTCTATTGTAATGATATTAAAAGGCTAAAGGCCTAAGATGAATAAGCATTTGTATCAAAACTGATACCTAAACGCAAACTCCGAGTCTATAGGAGCCATACCCAGCTCACTAAGTATCTCCCTGATAGACTCTTGCACGCCGTCACTGTCGAGTTCGAGATCGTCGAAGTAAGAGGCCTCAGGTGTCGACTTGGGATCCACAGCAGTGAAGTCCACTCTGTCAGATGTGTCTCCAGCTGGCGAGTCGAGGTATTGACTAGTCAGTGGCACAATATGCAGAAGCTGCTCGTCCACTGTGAAGCTTGCCGCAAACTCAAAGTCCCTGAAATGAGAGAGCTCAGATGCCGTCTTGGGATCTGTAGTGGTGAGTTCCACCATGTCAAACGTGTCTCCAGCTGACAAGTTGTGGGGGTGTATACTGGTCGGTGGCGCGACATGCTGAAGCCGCTCGTCCACAGTGGGGCCCGCCACCACCGGCACATCTTTTGACGGAACATTGATTTCTCGTGGCACAATTTCTTCTTTAGTGGGTGCATTAACCCCAGGAGAGCCGGTGCTTCTCGAGCCAGTCGAGCCAACAGTTGTTCTAATAACACCGGCAGTGATCATGTTGCTCTTAGTCAGAGATTGGCCCTGTTGTTGCTGTGTTATCGCTTGTCTCATGCCGTATACCCACTCTTCTGCGACGGCAACGCCCATTGTCCTGAGCGCGTCGTCATTACCGCCGCCTTTCGATTGGGTGACATCTCGGAGATTGACTGTCACGGCCATGGCAACGGCCAAGAGGAGCGCCAGCTTCGTTGTGACGGGACCAAGATAAAATCTGCTCTTCCAGAACTGCACAAGAAAGCAAAGAGATTGATTGAGGACCTGTTCAAAGATCCCTGCTGTTTGCTGCGTTGGTGATGAGATGAGGTTTGCCAGGCTGCGCCGGTGCATCTTTCCCACGGCGAGACATGAGCAGAGAGCCGCGCGAGCAACGTCTGCCCAAAGGAGCTGGTGGGCCATAGCTTGGATGTTTGGGTTTTTCTTGTCGTCGGTCTCTTGACAGAGCTTTTGAAACTGGTCAAGTATGGAGATAGAGTGATCCCAGATTTCTATTAATTGCCCTTGCAGTGAGACGTCATAGGGCTGGTCGATGATGGCGCTCATTCCGGGGAAGAGAGCGAAGCTATGGAGGGTAGTTGATATCAAGGTCTGCTGGAGTCTCTGAACCACACAGCTTGTTGGCGACCCTGGCTTGAGTTCGAGAGGCAATTCTTCGAGGAACTCATCAAAGGCTTGTCGTAAGTCGGCTTGCAGACCCGCGAGGTGGCTCGGTCCGTTGGAACACAAAGCTTGTTGCAACAACATGATGCTTCTGGCTAGCTTTGCGGCGAAGAAGTTGAACTTGGCATCGAGGTGGCATTGACTATAAGTCTCCCATTGCTCTGGAATAGGGGCGGCAGGGGATTGTCTGAAAGCCCGCAAGCCTGTGGATGATGGGGGAGGGCAGTCGATTTCATCCACAAACAGGACGAATTGTGTCCCATTTCGAATGCAGTAGTCCAGGCTGAGGCGCAAAAAGCACGCCCAAAGCCGCTTTCTCATCTCAATCTCATAAGGGCTCAAGTTTGGGAAGACGGCGGGATCTCGATGAAGATTCATAACAAGAACAATCTGGCTAGTGAAGCTCTGAACACCTAGCATGTTGCTCATGTCGTCCGTTTCTGAGGCTGATATCGTCTTCATAACTGTCAACAATAAGAGAAGCTGCATGACCGCAATGCAGGGTTTGCGAAACTGTGTCGATGAGTGTATGCAGTCTTCCACATATCGAGCCAGCCTTCGGCCAACAAGTCGATTCGTCTCGCTATTTTGCATGCCAATGGAGACGACGAGAAAGATCCGTAGCAGTGGCAGGCTATCTTCGACAATTCCCTCGGGCCCCAAGGGGAATATCTCGTCAAGATCCTCGACCAGCACAACTGGGTCCAAGATGGGATAGATTCGGCCCCACGTTTGACAGTACTGCGCGATCCAGACGTTGCAGTTGGGTCTGTCCGGCAGGAGAGTCCGCGGGCAGCCCTTGGTCGAGAAGCCCGGCATAAGCCTGGGAAGGATTTCGTTTGCCTCTGTGACAAGGTTTTTAAGCTCCGTGAATGCTTGTCGGTTTGCCTGGAAGCCATCTGATCCGCTTAACATGGCACTGACGACCAGCATCTCGCTGCATGGTGCCATCCAGTGTGTGATGCCAACCATCCGTGCCTTGGTCCCGTCTTGATTCTCGGGCAGAGATCTGTTACCGATGGGTGCATTCATATGGAAAGACTTGAGGATGATGCTCCTCCTTATGGGACTTGAGCTTCGCGTCTGAGTTGGGCTTGTCGAATTGGACTCGTCTGTGCCGGGTGGAGTGTTCGGCATGCTATAGCTGGACCTTACTGCCGGCTGTGGCGTCCCTGTCGCCGCCCTTGGAACATGTTTTTGATTGCCATCCACGATAGGTTTTCGAGCCATGTTTGACGAGGCGGAGGATGTGTTCAAGGATGTATTGCTGCCCTCGTACGCGCACTCAGAGGGCGCTCCGCGGCCGAGACAGGGGCTGCAAGGGAGTGACCGGTCGCAACGGGTCTTCCGGGTCCGGCAGGGCCAGCACGACACTGGATCTCGATGTCTGGGGCCTTTTCGGCCTACTTTCCTCTTCAGCTCTCTGTCAAAGTCATCGGAAGTCAGAGAACTGAAAGTCAAGCGTCGAGACATATTGATACAGGATCGGCCGTAAAGCGAGAGAGATAGGGGTTGCACGAGGGATTGTTAGAACCACGAGTCTGTGGGGTGGGTCGGCTTTTATTCCAGACCGGCCTGAGTAATTACAAAGAGGGGGAAAGCTATACGCCACATACGGGCATACGGAACGTCGTTCAGCCCGTCAGCGGATAAGTATAGCATATCTAGGCTTACAGATCACAGGGATTATAGATGTTGATTGCTGACGGTGTAAAACGGTTAGCTAGAAGGGGCAGATTAAGTTAGATCAGTTCTTCACTAAAACATATATAGGAAGAATATTACGGTCGGACCCAGAACAGTGGCAAGACTGACGTTTTAACTCCAGTGGTCCTGTCGATGAGTCCCTTGTCCAGTAAATCAATATGGGAAGAGTACTCTTTTTTGAAACGGAAGGGTCTTCAAAAATAACAATTTTATTCCCTGTGGCCTGTACTTTTCTGTACATGCATAGACGTGTACTTGGATAAGGCTCGGTGATGAGTCAACGTACTCTGTACTAGGCTCAAGTATACGCCGTATTTAGCTTCAGCCCTTGGAGTACTTTAATCTCTGGGGTATAATGATACCGCGGAAGGGACACGACACTACCTAGGCAACAACTGATCGCGACGGTGACGGCATGCTTAAGAAACTCAATATACTTTCCTCAAGGAAGTAGTATTGACTAGATTGATCCGGTCTAACCAATAAGCATCTTGTTAAGCAAACAATGGCCTGATTGCCCATAACATCGTTCTGCCGTGTCAAAAAGTGGCGTTTGACATGGGGCAGTGGAAATTTTGCTGTATGCAGACAACCTTATTGTATCGATACCCAGCACCGGTCTCTTCGAAACAATCGAGGCTACCTACGTGTTTTCAGGTCCTTCCCCTTGATGTTTTGAAGTTTTCGGGCGCAGATGCACTCTGAAGTCCGTTTGAACCGCCAACCAGTAATTCTTGATCTTCCAGTGGTCACCTGCGCGTGGCAACTCCATCTGCAACAGCTTGAATTAACCCCAGCTAATGATTATTGATGTGACTCCCTCGTCCGGCGGCCCCAAACAAAGGGGAGAATGTTGCGAGACTTGTGGCTTACCTCAAATTTTGAGATCAAGGTCGGGATCAGTTTGTAAATTTCGAGGTACGAGATGTTTTTACCCAGACAAGTGCGGCTTCCTCCCCCAAACTGTTGATTGGCGATGACACCGGCGTTAGCCACTCTCACGATGTAACGGAACGTCTGTAGATATAGTCGAACGGCTGTGTCACCACGCGCGGGAGCTTCGGGGTCTCAGCGTATCGAACTCACCGTAAGCAAGCACTTGTGCATCTTCCTATGCTGCGTTTCATCACCAGTGAGCCATCGTTCTGGGTTCCATTCATCAGCATCCAATCCAAAAACCGCCCTGTTACGGTGAACAACCCAGGGATTCATTCCCACGATCGTCCCTTCGACGAAGTGTTGCCCGCAGATTTGTGCTCCTCCCTGTGGGACAACTCGTTCTAAACAGAAGCCTATGGCTGAATATAGTCTTTGGGCTTCCTTTACGCAGGCGTCGAGATAAGGCAGTTCTCTGGATTGCTTCCATGTGACAATGTTGGAGAGCCTGCCTTCTTTTCGGGCTCGGTCGAGCTCCTCCAGCAATTTCTTCATAGAGTCTGGGTTTTCGAGGAGGAAGCAGACTATAGCACGTAAGAGGATGGCTGTTGTATCACTTCCGGCCAACACTGCTCAAGGCCAAAGGTCAATGATGAATCCACTGGGTGCGATGGATGGAAAGCATCGATCTCACTCTCGGAAAGGAGCAAGTGCTGGGTATGCCAAGTTATTGTGTTGGAATACGTACTATTCGATGTGGTCCAGGCAGTGACGAACCAATCTGGAATGCTGGGATCTTTCCTTTTGATATCCAAGAATCTCGACATGAAATCCTTGGAGTTGTACTCCGACAGAACCGCCTTCTCAGTTCCGATGCTGGTCCGCTCTCGGGCTCTAGCCAGAGCAAATGATACAATAGGCGTAGTCTCCTCCGGACGCAGAGCACGAATCCAGGTGTTCTTTGCCCACAGGCGGTCGACCCAGGGAATTTGTCCAGCCTAGCGCAATAGTTTCATCAGTAAGAAGTCAAAAAACAGCATATTACTATGTGTAATTTCTCTCGCAGCTTCCTTACCCATGCAGTATATCTGAACATGCAGAAAATCTGAGCTATGACACCGTCAACGTCCTCGGCTTTGTCAAGAAAGCCGAGACGTTTGCTGAAAGTGATTTCGCCCATCACATCGAAGGCGAACCATTGAAGCCACTTTCCAAGGTCGCAAGGCTCGGGAATATGGCTCTGGACTTCTAGACATTTGAGGAAAAACTCGATGGTGGTGTCAACATATGGTTCGAACTCGACAAGTGTGCTCATAGAGTAGATGCTTGCAATAGGCTTCTTCATCAGGCGATGTAGCTGGTTGTCTTGGGTATTGAATAACCCTTGAATAATACTTCCTCTGGACATGGGCTGCAAGACTTTGTAGAAGTCGGACTGCCACCCAGTTAGGCTTCCACTCGATGCCGGAGTAATTGCAAATCTTAACTCACCTTTCCAAAGTTTGAGCTTGCACCGTAGATTTTAGTGATTTCTTGAGGATCTCCAACGGCGATGCAGTTAGGCCCGAGCCGGACAAGGTCGCCATACTTCTCATGGAGTTTCATGTGAATGAGATGAGCTTTACCCGAGTTAGCCCACATCATGCGCGGAAAGTTTGAGACGGCAGCCCCCCAAGGGCCCGGAACATGCGATTGCTTTGTCCATTGACAATAAAAGTAAGTGATGACAAATAAGGCTAATGCAGCGAAAATGCTCAATCCGGGGGCCCTAAAGCCCGGTAGGGAATCTACGGTGATGCTTTCCATGGCAGCCTTAGATTCTTCGTTGCTCGTTGTGGTGACTTTGGTGAGATTTTCAACAATGCAAGTATGCTTCACTACACAGGAGCCTTGATTTCCATTATATTCAGGACATATTCAACTCTATCACCATGTAATACATTTCTTCGGGTGTCACTACGACTGTGCTGGTATAATTCAAATATCCTATTTGAGGATGCCCGGGCTATTTCCCCTTTCAGTACTCTCCGGCCTCGGTAGAGGGGCTGGTTCTCAGCTGACGGGATTTGCCCTTTGAGGTTACGGAGGTAGCGTATCAGGCAGGTGTAACCCCATTGAAATTCCAGGACTGCGCCACCCTCCGTAAATGTATCACTTTTATTCTGACGACAGAAAAGGGGCATTGTCTTTGAGTAGATGTGCCAAAGCTCCACAGTTGCGCTGACTACAGCCGCCGTCAGCCTTAGTCAGCTTATTGATTTCTGATATCCTTCTCCTGTTATACGTGGCTAATCGCAATTTGGATGATATCTCTCACATAATCTAAGCCCTCCAAGGCGCGATAATGAGTACATTGCATTGCGGTTAGAAGCCTGTTCGTAGCTGACGGTCTTTATCTCTTTTTGGCTCCGGGGGTATCGTATGGGGCAATTGTGACCCCATTCAGAGAACGTTGAGAAGATTCACATCACTCACAGCCTGGTAAGTCTAGCCACGACCTTCAGGGTGCAGTGTCTCGGAGAACCGGCCTTGTCGAAGTGGGAAATGTTTAGGTAGCAAGATACTCAGTGCCCGGGGTTGCGAATCGGACATTAAGAAAAAAAAGATAAAGCACAATAACGTCCACTTCAGTCGAACTGTAATATATAATTCAACTCAAGTTGACACCTCGATAGAGAAAACAGACTTAGCCCGACTAAGATCCGCAACCATACGAGTCCAGCAAAGCAGGCCCAATGCCACTTCTGATTCCTATCTTTTCACATCTCTGATAGCCTTTTGTTTTTTAGAAGACATAACCCATTTTAAACCTCGTTTTCCAAGGCGGCGTTTCTGTATCTCCTCTGCCTTCCATCCCTTTGAGTTCCTTGGCTTTTGAATTTTGTCACTGAAACCCCGAGTCAAATGTCTTGCGATATCTTATTCCTGTTCGGTGACCAGGCCGGAGAACTCTTGCCGTCCCTTGAAGAGCTCAACAGACTCTCAACACAATGTGAAGTCCTCCATAGCTTTCTCAATGAGTCCACACAGAGGCTACGTGCCTGTATCTTCAAGGCGCCGTCTCTATTTCGACATCGAGTCCCGGCATTTGAGTCCGTATTGGATCTTGCAACTCTTCTTGAGAACCCGAAGCAACAGCAGAAAGACCTTGCCGCGCTGCGGACTCCGCTTCTCTGTGTGGTACAGATGGGTCATGTGATCTAGTACGTAAACTCCTAAGAAGCTTGCTGGTTCCCTTTGAGTATTGATGCTTACTCGCCGGACAGTCATCTGGTTTCTCACCCCGGAGCTCTTCAATATTCCGACAATAGTAGAGTAAGGATTGCGGGTATCTGTGTCGGCCTTCTCACGGCCGCAGCTGTGTCGAGCTGTACTACCCTAACAGAAACTGTGGCGATTGCGGGAGACATCGTGCAGTTGTCCTTCCAAGTGGGTCTTGAGACATTTCTCCGGTCAGAAGCCATCGACCGCTCGCTTGGCAGCTGGTCGACGGTAATCAGCCAGGTCTCAACAGGTGACGCCCAAAAGGCTATCGATTCATTCAACGAGGACAGAGGCGACCTCGAGTCACATTGGGCCTACATCAGTGCTGAGGGAATAAATTCCGTCACCATCAGTGGACCACCGTCGACCACGAAAGATCTCCTCGAGAACACACATTTGTTCCGCAATGCGAGAACATTCCCTCTGCCTATAGAGGCTGCGTTCCATGCACAGCACCTTGATCCACTATCTTGGGTTAGGTGTGCCGAGGGCGTCAGTTCAGCAACTCTGAACAGGCCGCTTCATCACCATCTATTATCGCCAAGCTCAGGCAAGACATATGCCGCCAGCATTCTATCTGAGGTATTGCTTGATATTCTCAGTGAAATCTCACAGTACCCAGTCTCACTGAAGGTTCTCTGCAACGGTCTTCGTAAGTCCATGGAAAAGTCTGAGGGGGCAACACTCCATTGTTTTGGGCCAGTGACATCCGCCAAGGCAATCAAGAATCAACTCCACAGCCTTGGGCTCGACTTACACGATGCAAACAAGGACATCCCCGCAACCCAATCCGAGTGGAACTCCACCAACGATATCGCCATCGTTGGTATGTCCGTCCGTCTGCCAGGCAGCGAAACCCTTGAAGAGTTCTGGAAGGTCCTTGAAGATGGCCGAGATCTCCACGAGAAAATTCGCCCCGACCGGTTCGACGTTAACACGCACTGCGACCCCACGGGCAAGGTCAACAACACGACTCTCACACCCTATGGCGTGTTCATAGACAGGCCCGGATACTTCGATACCAGGCTTTTCAATATGAGTCCCCGTGAGGCGGCACAGACGGATCCTCAAATGAGATTGGCATTGTTGACGACATATGAGGCGCTGGAGATGGCTGGATACGCGCCTAATAGCTCGCCTTCGACAAACACGCGGCGGATTGGAAGTTTCATCGGGCAGACGAGTGATGATTATCGTGAGGTAAACGCAAGTCAGAAGGTTGATACGTATTTCATCACTGGTGGTATACGGGCTTTTGCGCCTGGAAGACTGAATTGTAAGTGAGCCCCGATTCTTACGAACAACTGCGATATTCTTTCAGGGTCTCCACCTTCAACACAATTCTGTTTTGAACTCTCGAGCAACTCGAAGGCGGCTTCAAGGTGGTTACAATTGCTGACTGGGAGAACTTACAGACCACTTTGGCTGGGAGGGCCCCTCCTATTCGGTAGACACAGCGTGTTCCTCGAGTGCCGCCTCGATACAACTAGCCTGCACATCCCTCCTGGCAGGAGAATGCGACATGGCCGTAGGTGGTGGCGTCAACTTCCTTACTGCATCAGACCTGTTCGCCGGTCTGTCGAGGGGATCTTTTCTCTCTAAGACGGGCGGGTGCAAGACTTTTGACGACGAAGCGGATGGCTATGTTCGAGCTGACGCAATCGGGGTGGTTGTGCTGAAACGTCTCAACGCTGCTATCAGGGACAGAGATAACGTCCTTGCAGTATTGAAAAGCGCCGTGACGAATCACTCTGCCGAGGCTGTGAGTATTACACACCCACATGCCGAAACCCAGGAACGATTGTTCAACATGGCGCTCAACAAGGCTGGGTTGGGTCCAAACGATATTGATTACGCTGAGTTGCACGGCACAGGCACGCAGGCTGGCGACGCAACGGAGTCAAGGTCGGTGACGAATGTATTGACCAGGGGCCGATCGCCCTCTAATCCGTTGATGATTGGTACTGTCAAGCCTAACTTGGGACATGGCGAGGCGGGTAGTGGGGTCACTTCGCTTATCAAGGCCATTTTGATGTTGAGGTATAACACCATCCCGCCACATGTGGGCATCAAAGGAAAGATCAACCACAGGCTTCCACCGTTCATGGAGCTCAACACCCACATCTCCTTTGATAAGACCCCATTCTATGCGAAAACGAATGGAGATGGGAAGAGGCGAATCCTCATCAACAATTTTGATGCTGCTGGAGGTAATACCTCTATGATCATCGAGGATCCGCCGGTTCTGAACGTCGAGGGAACCGATCCGCGCTCCCACCACGTCATCGCTTTATCTGGGAAGACAGCTGGATCCCTATTGAATAATTCGAAACGTCTGCTCGAATATATCCAAAATAACCCCAGGGCCCGAAGGGATTATATTGCGTACAGTACCACGGCACGACGCATGCACCACCCGATTAGACAAGCTCACACCGACCGTCTCATCACTCGAAGAACTCGTCAGAGCCCTCAAAAAGTCGATAGAAGAAGACTCATGGTCCAATCCACCATCGGCACCTCGCCCTGTCGTCTTCATGTTCACAGGCCAAGGATCACAGTACATCTCGATGGCTAGTGAACTCTTCGAGACCCACGTCACCTTCCGGGACATGCTCCGAGGATGCGACCACATTTGTGTGTCACATGGCAATCCCACGTTCCTGCCTTTGATCACAGATAACTCTACAGATTTATCTGAGGCTACTCCGGTGCAGATTCATCTCGCTATCGTGGCTATCGAGATCACCCTCGCTGCGCTCTGGAAATCCTTTGGTGTTGAACCGACGGCCGTTATTGGGCACAGTCTCGGCGAGTATGCGGCGTTGTACACCGCGGGGGTATTGTCTCTTCACGACTGCTTGTACCTGGTTGGCAAGAGA
The DNA here is from genome assembly GCA_003795315.1 of Cytospora schulzeri. Classification (NCBI taxonomy): domain Eukaryota; kingdom Fungi; phylum Ascomycota; class Sordariomycetes; order Diaporthales; family Cytosporaceae; genus Cytospora; species Cytospora schulzeri. The sequence continues at coordinate 33,430 of LKEA01000093.1, forward strand.
GCGTCGTTCATGAGGAGCAAGTGTATTCCTGGAACACACGCCATGCTCGCGATACGAAGCAGTGCTGTTGAGACCGCATCTGTTCTAGAACAAAAGCATAATTCTTGTGAGATAAGCTGCCTTAATGGCTCCTCGGCGACGGTGGTGAGCGGACCAGCGGACCAGATCCATCAGCTCGAGCAGCATTTCAAGTCCAAAGCGGTCAAATGCACCAAACTCGACGTGCAATTTGCATTCCACTCGGCGCAAATGGAACCAATCCTAGAGGAGTACAAGATGGCCGCCAGGAACATTCACTTCGCTAAGCCTGAGGTTCCCGTTGCATCCACGCTACTTGGAGATATTGTGACCACAGACAGTATTTTCTGTGCTGAGTACCTCGCCAGGCAGACTCGCGAGCCAGTCCAGTTCTCTCTAGCACTTTCCGCCCTGAAAGGCTTTATTGATCGCAAGACTCACGGTGTCTGGATCGAGACCGGTCCGAACCCAGTTTGTCTCAGTATGCTGCGCTCAGAAATAGGGGACAGCGAAATCCTTCTGCCGTCACTCAATGAGAACGAGCCTGATTGGAAGGTTCTTTCGACTTCAGTGGCCAGGGCCTACAGCGCTGGTCTGGACATCGACTGGACGGAGTTTCACAGACCATATGAGCTCTCGCTTCGTCTCCTTGAGCTGCCAAGATACGCATTTGACCTCAAGAATTACTGGATCCAGTACGAAGGCGACTGGGCTTTGAGGAAGGGCGACATTCCTGCGGCATCCCACGGGACAAAGTCGCTTCCACCGCCCTTTTACTCGACTTCGTTGCATCGTATCGAGGCAGAGAGCATAAGCGATACTGAAATTAGCGTCACATTTGCATCTGACGCATCGGAGCCGAAATTAAACAAGGTTCTGCGAGGACATCTTGTCAACGGTGCGGGTTTGTGTCCGAGTTCTGTGTATGCAGACATGGCATTCACGGCGGCGAAGTACATCCAGACCTTGATGGAATCTGAGCTGATTTTGTCTATGGATGTGCGTAGAATGCAGGTCCACAAGCCCCTTTTGATTCAACCAGGCGATACCAGGCAAATTATCCGCGTGCAAGCTACAAAGAGTGCCACAACTGATGCCATCGAGGTAACATTCAGCTCCCAGGACGGCCAGGCACTTCATGACCATGCACGCTGCATTGTCCTTCTAGGTGACGGGGACAATTGGACTTCCGACTGGAATAGAAACGCCTACCTCATTCAGTCGCGGATGGATTATCTCGTGTCCGCTTCATTCAATGGCGAAGTACACAAGATCCTCCGTCCTATGGCCTACAAATTATTTGCGGCCTTGGTCGAATACGATGATACGTACCAGGGCATGGAAGAGGTCTATATGGACAGTAAATACCTTGAGGCTACGGCGAACATCAAATTCCGCACTACTGATGCCGACGGCCAGTTTACGTACAGTCCATTCTGGATCGACAGTTTCGCCCATCTATCTGGCTTTGTGCTCAATGGGGCAGATACCACACCTGCGGATAGCGTTTTCATTTCTCATGGCTGGGAGAGCATGAAGATCGTGGGAAACTTGTCGGGTCAAGCTCGCTACAGAAGTTATGTCAGAATGCAAGAGACCACGACCGGCGGTGTGGTGGCTGGTGATGTGTATTTGTTTGACGAGCGGGCCGGTGTCGTCGCTGTTTGCCAGGGTCTCAAGTTCCAGAGGATCAAACGGAGTATCTTAAACTCTCTGATCCCCCCATCGGGAGCTGCGGCCATGCGACTTGCCGTCAGTGCTCCCTTTGCGCATGTTAAAGAGACTTCTCACCCTCCCCAGCTGCCCGTGCAGACGAAGTACAGAGCTAGGACACCCCCCGGCCAAAGCAAGACTATTCACCTCCGATCTTCCATCCTCGATACTATCGCCTCTGAGGTGGGCGTCAACATCGAAGAACTCACCTACGACGCAGTTTTCAGCGATCTAGGTGTCGACAGCCTGCTCTCCATAAGTATCACAGACAAACTCAGCGGACTCCTAGGCCAAGCCGTCCCAGCGACGCTCTTCCAAGAATGTGTCATGGTCAAGGACCTCATCTCATACTTCACTCAGGACGCATCCACAGAATCTGACACAACCTCTTCATCCGAAGAGGCCGCCTGTGATGAGGGCGATATCTTCGATTCGATCCGCTCAGACGGTCAGTTTGATGAAGGTGGCATTAAATCGCCCGTCAGTCCACCTGATGAAGAGCCTGATTATATATTCATCGATGTGCTTCGCAAGATCATTGCCAGTGAAGTTGGTATTGATGAGTAGGAAATTGATTACGAGACACCCTTCGCAGACCTAGGTGTCGACAGTCTGCTTTCTTTGGCCATCCTCGACGCCATCAAAAAGCAGACGGGCAGAATCTTCCCCTCCACTTTCTTTGCTGACAGTTCCACCCTCGGCGCCGTTGAAGGCTCCCTGAATAAGCCTCCAGGTTGGCCTTCCAAAGAGCCACCACAGCCAGCATGCCTCGGGCGAGCACTGCACAAAGCCCAGATTCCAAAAGCCAGGGCTGTCCTCCTCCAAGGAGACCCCAACGCGCCCAATCCAGCGCTTTTCCTCCTCCCAGACGGCTCCGGCAGCGCAAGCAGCTATGTTAACCTTCCCGCGATTCACATACCTGGCCCAGTGTACGGCCTGGATAGCCCATTCCTATCCAATCCATCTTTATTCAAAGCATCTTTGCCAGAAATAACGGCCATGTACATCCGCGAGATCCGCCGAATCCAACCCCACGGTCCGTATAAGTTGGGAGGGTGGTCTATTGGAGGATCATACGCGTTCGAGGCTGCAAGCCAATTGATTGTGAACTTCGGGGAGACGGTCGAGAATCTGGTATTGATCGATGCACCGTGCCCGAATAGGCTGCCGGCGTTGCCGTTGGAGACGGTGCAGGGGCTGGAGAGTATGGGGGTTCTTGGTAGACTCAATGACCAAAGAGCTGGTGCAGGATTGAGAGAGGGCATGAAAGAGCATTTTGCGGGCTCGATCAAGGCGCTGAGGAGATATACACCCTGTGCCCTTCGCGACTTGAGTTCTAACCAGCTACAGGTGACTGTTCTTTGGGCCAAGAACGGCGTGTGGGAGACTGTTGGGCCCGAGGTACGGGCGAGATATGAGTCTAGTACGGGTGGTGAGAACATTGCGAAGGACTGGATTATGGAAAAGAGGACGGATCAGGGGCCTGGTGGGTGGGACACATTGGTGCCTGGTGCAAAAGTGGAGTGTAAAGTGGTCGAAGGGGACCATTTCAGTATCATGAGGAGGCCCAATATCCTTGACTTGGGAGAGAAAATAAGGCAAGCGATGTGGACGGGCGGCAATTTTAATGAGATTTAGATATCTTTTATTATTCAGTCTTTGGTTATAAACAGAAATAGAACGGATTTGGAAAGACTTCTAGACTGTATGTACATGCATATGTCTGATTGGGAATGCAAGCGCTGTACCTAGTTCAGCCCTACAACCCAGCAGGGTGAAATATAGAAATACATATCTGTCAGTCTCTCCAGTGTTATATTGGTTGGATAAAACTAATTAAGTGATTCTCTCATAAGAAATTCAGAGACAAGTCAAAAAATAGATATAGTATACTATGCAATTGTAGAATGTGAACACTAGTAATTAGTGTATAGCCTGTAAGGTAGCAGTCAGGCGTGATAGTCCACCGAACTTCATGAATCGTTTACAACAGGCCTGGCTCAGATATAGATCGGAGGCGGGATGGTCTGTATTCCAGGTGTAACTACTACCGTAAGTAAATATAGACTGATTTACAAAGGAACTAGGGAGAATTACAGCAGCGTTTGGCTTGGACCCCTACGTTTCATTTAGTCCGAATCCTACTAAATCGTATATGCCTATCTAAATATTGCAAACAGGACAGTATACTTTGTTAAGCTAGCGGCCGTGTCTATTACTAGATTACGATAGGGCAGCACTTGCGTGTCTACTAGTTCATCATTTCTTGAGAAGTTACAGGCGAGCTTAGTTTTCGTAAAAGATGTAATTTCACACCTCGTCAAGAATTCTAGGACATCCTAACCGGAGAATAATAGTACAAGATAATTCGGAGCCCTTTCATTCTTGACAAGTAGGGTTATCAGCGTGATGTGCAAACCTTCCCATGTAAACCATCGATATCAGCTAAACAGTCGCCTTATTCTCATAGTATTTCCACACGTATCGGCAGAAAATGGTCCTCTTTCTATTAGTACATGTTAGGTTGAAGACCTCTTAGTCGTGTGGAAAATTCGGAAGCAGGGAAACAGACCACTGTAGAAGAGGGAACGAGCCATCCGTTTATGGGTAACAGAAGGGACCGTCCTCATTCAAATGACAGTAGGTAGTACCACCGCAGACTGCAGAAAGCTGCCATTCGCCCTGATCGTCACAGATATACATAGACCCGTCTGGGGCGACATTACCCTCACTATCAGTCTTAACAGGGTGACCGCCACCGCAACCCCGGTCATTGGTAGTACAAGTACCAGCTGCTGTGATAGCAGAAGTCGTGATAGCGAAAGCAATGAAGAGGCGAGCGGTATACATGTTGGTGATCAGTCAGTCTTGTGAATGAGGGCACGTGTTCCAGATCGAACCAAGGGGTGTCTTTGAGTGACCTGAATGAACAATAAGAAAGCTTTATAAGACAAGGTAAATATAAATATGCCGAAGACGTAATTCGAGTTGATAGACCAGATTGGTGTGAATAGTTTGGATCACAGCCTCCGTAAAGGAGCTCTGGAAGCTATTATATGCACAGTCCTAATCAGTACCTAAGTAGTAGATAGTGATACTTGGAGGTTTTGACCAGAATGGCCTATCGGAGGCCTGGCTCGAAGTTATAGGCCTTCTAGTTTCAGACCCGGGCCAGGGGCACACCATGGTCTACAGGTCTATAGCCAACGGCCATTCTCATTAAGGGATGGTTTGTTTTCTTCTTCTCCTTCTTCTTCTTCTGTTTTCTCTTTCAATGTTTCAAACTTGGTTTCATAGTTTGTAACATGGAATTAATATCCATGTCGGACCTGTATCTATGTGGCGGGACCTGCTATTTATGCCTGGTAACCCTTGCCATAGCTGTGATGTTGTGTTGGTGCTAGGATCGAGAAAATATCAAACGATGCGAAAATATCCATCCGCATCATCCTGATTCGTGCATAATAGATGCATGCGAAGCTCCTGGTGGACGTTTTAGAGGTTGCTTTATGGCTGGGGATGGTGCAGACGACCGAGTCGCCAACCGTCTGTGTCATCTGGTTCTCGATTCTCCAACAGCACGATACAAGGCCAGAACTGATATTTGAAACGCGAGAGTTCGCGTTTGCCATCGCATGACACGATTCTGAAAGTGTCACCCGGGCGGGCCCTGGGTAAGGCAGCCCCTGGGAGGCTCTTCGCCATCAACATATCGGAGCATTGAGATGATTACCTGCAGCCGCAGATGATCTATATACAGTGGCTACCCCCTTTTTATCATCTCCCTTTTTAGCATAAACCCATAGTTTATCATACAGATCTGTTGGATATCCGATTTTTGGTGTAGAAACCCTATTATTTGGGATATATCATATATTATAGGGAATTCCCAGATAGTCTAAAAAGGGGGTCTATTTTTAGTGGTAAAAGCTTAATTTATCCCAGCCGAATTATTAAGGACTGCTGTGTACCCCCCTCTATTCCCCCCTGCCTTATCTATAACTCGAAAGAAGAGGTAAGGGTTAGGGTTTTAAGGGCTTTACTACCCTAACCCTCGCATGATATGGTCCGTGCACGGGACCCCTTTTTATCATTAACTATGGTTTATCATACAGATCTGTTGGATGGACCGTATGATAAAAAGGGGGTAGCCACTGTACGAGTGTCCCATGTCTGTCTGTATGAAGAATATAAGGAAGCCTGCATAGTATGGTCTTGCGGTGCTAAAACTGGTGGATCAAGGGCGTCGTATGTCAGACCAGCGAAATGTACCATCTTGAGACTTGCTAGTACCCCAGCCCTATGAGTAACACCGCTTCTTTATTGTTTTGTATGTAACTTCGGGCCATGGCCGTTGCTTAGTGGTCTGTGTTCTCTTCAACTAAGCAGTATTCAGCAGGATGGGTCAGAGGTGCAAGTCCGGTATCTACTATCTAGTTGAGGAAGACTTCGGTGTTAGCATCGCTTATCAATGACCCCACTTATGCTGATGTAAATGTCTGAGAAAGATTGGTCATTTGGTATGTTGACTCTTCGGGCGTGTGTTATTTTAGTAATTATGTTATCCTTGACACGTTTCTGACAATGAGCAATAATAAGCGACCTTTAAAAGTTTAAAACGTTCCTCTCGAGTAGGGTAGAAGGCCGTCCTCCCGAACGCAATGTCCTACAGCAGTATATGACTTAGGTATGCAAGTAGGATTCACAAAGTCAAGAGTTCCTGAGCAAGCATTATTGTCCACCTCGTGCCAGATGCCCACTTTGAACTAAGCATCGGATCTAGCTACTCATTGTGCTACCTCTAATAGGCTTGAAGTGGACCCAAAACGGCGGCCTCTCCCAGAATGTAAGAAACTTGAAATCCTTGTCAAACGATAGGCCATCTTGGCCTGGGGCAGCCTCCAAATCGAATTGCCACAGGACTTTAGCAACAAACAGTCGAAGTACAGCTAACGATATGGCCCCCCCAGGGCAACCTCGCGGACCTTGGCTGAAGGGCTTGGAGGCCTGGAGGCAGTCGTTCGCAAACTGCGGATCGAACCTTGAATGTTCTGGTAATAGCCACCTTTCTGGTCGAAATTTGAGCGGTTCGGCGAAGAAGCGCGGGCTTCTTGCCGCAGCAAAGTAGCTAATCTGGCAGGTAACCTGGCACAAGTCAACATCAATATGGAGACACGATTATCCGAGGTAACCGGCAATGTTGAAATATGGGTAAGCACTTACACCTTGGGGGATATAATCCCCGTCCACAAGAGCACCGGGACTCACTCGCGGCAACCCGTCAACCGTTTCTTGGTGTAGCCGGAGACTTTCATGTGCACAAGCCTGTAAATACTTCAATTTCGCCGTCGTTTCCGTATTAATAGCGCCATAGTCTGCAAACGCTGCTTCTGCCCTTATTTCCTTTACTAGGGCTGTATAAGAATCTGGCTCCCTTAGAATGAAGAATATAAAGGAATAAAACTGGTTCGCTAGAGGCTGCCAGCTGGCCAGAAGAAGCTGCCCTGCTATATTCTCCAGATGGAATAGTTCCTTCTGGTTTCCAGGGGCTGGCTTGTGGGCTGGAATAAGTTGCTCGAAGTAATCCAAGTGCTCCGTCCTACCCCGGCGTTCGATACGCGTCTTAACGTCTTGAGTGTTCATCTTGATGAGTTTTGGCATCATGAACCATACGGATGGAGGGATGGTAAGGTACATGAGGGGGCTGAGGAGACGAAATTTCCTGGTGATTTGGCTCATCGTTACAAAGAGATTCAACTTCAGAGTGGCGCTAAGAAGAATCGAGTCCTTCACTGCTCCATATTAGCAAGGCTTGTCGGAATCCCGAGATTTCTCGTACTCACTATTACGCATCTGTCCCATCTCACGGCCATAGGTGAGATCTGCAGAGAGATCCAACGCCAGCCAGTCTGACCAACGTTGCAACTCGGCCCCCTCACCTTCCCCAACTTCCATCATTCTCTGGATGAAAAGGTCGATGTGCTTCTGAATGGTTACCTCTTTTGCTTTGAGGTTCCTCGTGCTGAAGGCAGGTGCAAGCTTTTTCGCAATTTCACGGTGCTTAACGGGATTGGTCTCTCCCGAAATCCCACCGTCACCTGTGTCCAAGGCATCATATCCGACCTGGACGAATGATTCAAGATTTCTCTCCTGTGAAAGGTAGATGTCTGTCCCAGTGACTTTGATTAGTCTCTCAAATGTCTAATAGTGAGATCACAAGGACGTGATCTGACCTTTCCCTGCCTGCGGCGTAAGAAACACGAGCTCATTGGGCGCAATACGGACAACATCGCCTGTTTGAATATTAGCATCTCCAGTCGGACAGAGACAGCAGGAGTATGGGGATCACCATAATGTTTGAGCACATTCTCGATTATCCATGGGTACCGTCCGGTAGTACTTAGTGTGTTTACATGTATCAGCTTGGAACTTGTACTGACGATGGTTCCCTTTTCCATGACGAGATTTACGAGACTGCGAGTAACAGTGGATCATAGCTTGGGTTGGGTTGTGATTACCTGGCATAAGCCCACCAAATGTCGGTAGCGGCAGCAAGCTTCGGTCCTGGGTATTTTGAGAGTGGATGAAAGCAGAGGTTGTAGATGACTCGACCAACACAATAGGCGATAACCTGTACGGCGCGATTATGAGCATCCTATTCTATTGGTGATAACAATTCACGATGCAAGATTACAGACTCACCACTGCAGTGGTAGCAGCCACACATTGGCTGATGGACACGTTGCTACTTAAACGACCCCAAAGACACCCTGACAATGCCATTTTTGGCGCTTTCGGTCTTGCTGTGGTTCGAAAGAAGGGTAGCAAGAGAGATAGACTACCCTAGGGTAGACCAAGATGATGAGAGACGCCTGGTGGTGTCAAAACGATAGCACAACACAACTTCGCAACTTCTGTCTGTCCAGGTCGGGGTCAGTGAGGCATTGCAGTGTGACACCTAAGCACTTTGCATGTTGGTTCGGGGTTGTTTAACGGTACCTAGGTATTTGTGCAGTGGTTTGTGTAAGCCGGATTCCGGAACCAATCCGACAACCCCGTTTTGAGGCACCAACCAACAACCAACACTCAGCTTGAATCCTTTGAAAGCCAAAATTAGAATCTGCGTTGCACAGTCCATCTGGGGTTGAGATATTCGAAACGATGTCACCGTTGCTCAATTCTTCTCCAAAAGCATACCTCTGATTTGTCATCGGCCAGTGCTCGTGCGAACTACTTTACAATAAGACGTACCCACCAACGACTGTCGGCTCTGACCAGTTGACGTTGAAGTCAGGTGGCTTACTTGCCCAGGTGGAAGCCAAATCAACAACACCGATCATGGGGCACACACTCAAAGACATCATCAGCGATCCATCAGAGGTGCAGATCATATTTCTAGGCCTAGTCACAATCCCGCTATCCATTGTGGTGACGGGACTTCGTCTGCTCGCTACCAAACGTACACGCCGGAAGTTTGGCTGTGATGACCTCTTTGCTGTCCTAGCTTTGTTGGCCTTCCTTGTCTATGCATGCACGCCAATCGTGGGTAAGTCTTCAGAGATCCTGCCTACCCCAAAATCTGGGTCTCTTCCAGGTGGAGTTCTGACTTGTTTCGCCTGCAAAACTCAGGTGCGGCAGTTGCAGGCGACTTGGATGATGACGAGCTGGCAGTCCTGGCAGCTAAGGTACGTTTCGTTCTAGACAGACATCAGAAAATACACTAAAGCTTAACATCAGCTGTCATATGTTGCATCTCCCTTCTTCTCCGTCAACCAGTTGTTCGCGAAGGGCAGCTTGTTCATCCTTTATTACCGGATCTTCTGGAGTGACCGTACCTTTGTCAGGTGGGTCTATACGCTTGCGACCATTCATGTGTGCTGGTTTATCACATTTTTCTTTTCCCTCGTATTCCTATGCACTCCAATCTCGAAGTGGTGGGATGTGTCTGGGACCGAGCCAGGCCATTGCCTCGATGGAGACGCATATCTTGTTGCCGAGGAAACTACAAACTCGTCTATGGACTTTGCCATGGTCGCTCTTACGGTCTTCATGGTCCGTAATATTCAGTCAAAGGAGCATATGAAGATGAAGCTCGCATTTATATTTTTGATAGGGGGACTATCTGGTGTTATTGGCTTCGTGAAAATTGTGATGGTCTACGGCACCCCCAACGATTACGGCCGTAAGTAGATGCTTCTTTTCAGACAGTTCCAGGATGCTAATTGTGAGATTTCTGTAGAAGCAAACACAACCAATGCCTTCTGGGACCTTTTGCAGATGGCAACGAGTATCTTTTGTGCTTGTGCACCGATGTATAAGACCATCTTTCCACTTCGAGGCCTATGGGTCCGCTTGAAGTTATCGATCATGTTCTGGGCTAGTAAAACCCGACGATATCATACGCTTCCCCAGTCCGAGGAGACATCATCGGGAGTTCAGAGAGGTGGACATGAACACGGCGTCCTAACAGCAGGAAGTTGTCCGTCCTTTGTTGGCGACTCTCAGACCGAGCACATACATCCTTGGCCTGAAGTCGAGACGATCGATGTCTAACTTTCTGTGTGAAACGCGCTGTTACGAAACCTGCGTATATGGAGCCGAGTGTCGGGATAGTCTGAGGTAGGAGGTGGATAGCTGGCATGAACGCCTGGGAGTACGACATTTTCCATGGAACGATTAATGATACATCCGACCATTCACCTTGTGTCACTTATACAGTCCTTTAGCTGGACTCTTTCCGAGATTATCCACTGTACGGAACAAAACTGAAAGTCTCGACCTAGAAATTGATATTCGGCCAAGCATGTTTCGAAACCAAGCAGGCGCGAACAGGCAGTTTGCCGTAGTCGTGTTTGAGTTCACATCTGTAGGCCTCCTTCGCGACCTCGAGTCCCCCTGTTCAGACATCATCAATTACCTAGGTATGTTCAAAGACTGCCCAAGGGGGCATGCCTTCTGCTTCTCCCGCACTCTCCACTTTATCTTCCATTGCTGTTAGGTCGGCCTGGTCGGCAATAGGGTGACTGGCTGTGTGGACCGTATGGTGCAGTGACCCACCCGTGGAGGGTTGTTCAATGCTGCTTCTGATGCCTGGATGCTCGCAAAAGACGACCGGGCAAACGAGAGGCCCACAACAAGCGCGATTTTGTACAACACAGTCTTCCACCAACGTATAGCACGTTAAACCTAAATAATACTCCATAAACATTCACGTTAGTGGGAGTCGCCGATTCTTCTACAAAAACTTTCCTTGCAACGCCTTGCTCGTTCGTCCGCCTGCTAGTGTTCTTCCTGCAGAGTAAGTATTCTGGTATTATTTGTTATCCACTATTCATGCCATCTCCCCGGGACTGGCAGTTTGGGCCGCATTTTCATGATGCAAGGTGGCATCGCCGGACCGTGCTGATCTTGAAACTCGTAAACATCGGTTGGTTCAATGTTAGCGATTACTTTCAGCTTGCGGAGACGTACAAACTCACTCGACGCCAATGGGAGCTGTAAGCGAGAAGAAACCACTAATTATCGACAGTTGGTTGCCGCCTTGCATATGTTTGGGTGGGTTCTGTGTTGATCTCGGACCTATGCAACATCACCTCACACCTGGGCATCACCTGCTCGAGCTCAACTTGATCAGGGTTTGCTACATATCTGGCTGCAATTGTGCCCTCACTTCAGCAACGTACGCAGTCTTTTGGGATCCCGAGGCCACGCAGAGAAAGAATAACAAGACAAGAAAGAAAGAGGAAAACATAAAAAATCACTCACCCCTTGCCCCCCCCCCCAAAGAAAAGGTCAGTTGCCACGTTCCAATGTTCCTCATCAACCACTCACCCATCTACTTGCGTGCGCGCCTTCTCCTTGCATTTCCACGCCTTTCCGTACCAGCAGCGAGCTAATCTAGTTCCAGATCGCATTCAAGTTATGGATCAGGGAGATCTCGACGCCGTGACCTGGCCGGTGCAGCTCACCCGGACTATGCACCGCGACATGTATTCGCTGCTGGAACCATCAAACCCGGAATTGGCGGCCGGTAGTAAGACGGTGCTCATCACCGGCGTCTCGGGCGGCGTCGGCAGGGCCATTGCGGAGGCTTGGGCTATCGCCGGCGCACGTGCTATTGTCATCACTGGTCGTAAGGCCGACGTTCTGGACGCGGTCGCTGACAAGCTACGGAGCATTCCTGCAGCGGCGCAGACTAAGATCGTCACTCATACTGCCGACCTGAGATCCGAGGGCGACGTAAAAGCTCTCTGGTCCAGAGCCCGTGCTGAGGTTGGCCAGGTCGATGTGCTTATCAACGACGCTGGCCATATGAACTGGGGTGCTATAGGGAGCATTGAGCCGTCGGAGTGGTGGCTGGATTTTGTACGTACTCGCCTATTGAATATCATGACATGGCCATTATAGTGGGGGAAGTATAAGCTAATAGTGATTACTCTCCTCCAGGAAGTCAACGTCAAAGGCGCCTATCTCATGACACATTACTTCCTCAACCAGGAAAAGCCTGACGCCGCTGCCTCACCCAGCGGCACCGTTATCACTCTCAACACCGGTGCAGCGGGCATGTCAGTGTCTAGCATGAGCAGCTATATCTCTAGCAAGCTAGCTCAGACGCGTATCATGGAGATCCTGCATGCTGAGCAGCCCGCCGTCCGCAGCTTCACTCTGCTGCCGGGCCTGCTTAAAACGGCCATGACAGCCGACGCTTTCAAGCCGTTTGCACGCGACGACCCCATGTTATCCGGCGGCATGACGCTGTTCCTGAGCACGCCGCGCGCAGACTGGTTGAGAGGTGGCGTTGTGAGTGTTAACTGTACGTGTGAACCTACTCAACCCATGCCCCAGTGATTGTCTTTCGTTGGCAATATAGTAGGATTCGAGGAGCTAACCACGAGTCTGACAATTGAATACAGGGGACATAGAAGAGATGGAAGCCCATAAGGACGAGATTGAGCGTGAGGGGAGGACTAAGCTTAGCTATATCAATGCGAGGCTGCAAAAAGGAGGTCACCCATGGGAGAAGGTGCAAGAGACCAGCTAGTGCTGGCAACATGCAGATTTGAAATACGATGATGTTTCTCGGACAACGATTCGATCAAGAGGTAATAAAAACATACAACTGGATTAGGCTACCTAGGTATACTGTGAACGATTAGGCAGAACGCAGGGAAATTGCGGATTCATGCATTGCCATCACGGGTCATACGAACCACTGATGACCGGCATTTGCAGCTCTGGACCTGCGGCTCGGCCATGACCCTCAGTTTATTGTAGCGAGTTGTCCGAAGTCCTTATTGGCAGAGTTATCACCCGTTTGCGAAGACAACTCTTTTCTAATGAGGGTGTGCAGTGGCTGGTCTAGTAGATAGCAGTTCAGGAGCGAGGGTGTATATTCTTACTGACTCTGTCTAGAAGGGCGAGGAAAACGTGCAGAACTCCATAGAGATATCGGCCAAGTGGACGAAGGATAACGGTAAGGAAGGTACCACTGTGGCCTTACGATTCATCCACATGCAGTTCGGCGACCACGCCATTGCACAACAGAGGCTGCAGTATCTGGATGATCATGCAGACCTTGGGGAAATTTTTGGCTCTGTGAGTTCAGTTACGCTTTCACTTCAAACACTGCTGACTATGGTCTATCGCTTATTCGTGAGATTTTAGATTATCGACATTCCATGCGCGACGGAGTTTGGCACCTGCATCTGGGAAGCATCAGCCGCGGAGCTCTGGGGTAGATGGCGACAAAGCTGTGACCCGAATGACGGGATCAGTCATATGGGTCATTCTGCAATGCATTTCTATCTTGGTCTCGGTAGCTGAGTCCTAAGCTGAGAAGCTGGACAGGGAAGTTGAGACCTCTGCCAGAACGAGGGCACCAGACCTCGGGCTATTCAGACTCGTGCATAATATAGTGTGCGGACACTGCTTTGTGGGACTTTCAATCTGCCCTTCTACGCAAATAAAATCATACACGCCTCTATTTTCGGAAGAATATCAACCATACGGGTTGCTGCTCAAAATGGTTTTGAATTTTGGGCCAGGGGCAGGGGGACTTTTCTTCATGCTCCTGTAAGTGTCCAGGTGTTTTAATCGGATTTGTAACGACAGCGAAGCCATTCTCAGCAGTAACGAGTTTCAGTTGACAGGTATAACGGCAATGGAAAAACATTTCTTCAAAGGCAGGAAAGAGGACGGCGTACGTCGTTAATACGAACAGCTAATATCTGAGAACAAGCAGACCGCCGTTGGACGATTGTGGTGGAAACTCGATCTATCATTGCATTATCATGGCAGGACAAAACTCAAGAAGTTCCAGAGAAATTTGGGCGCTGTGAAATCACATTTGTTTCCCTTTCTTGCAGTATATATAGAGCGGTATAATATTGCGAGATTAATCAAGAAGTAGAGAGAGAACATGGCTATTCTCTGTACAGATGAAGGCTTCCAGAAGTATCAAGAAGCACACCGCTACATCACAGCTTTCCATTGAACCTGTCCAATAGGGCAAATCACTCGAAAAAGGAATGATGCTTGTCCAGCTTAGTCGTGTTCTCATCCATGACCTGCTGCGCAACCTGGAGGGTATCGTGATGTGGGAGTCCAGTCTGGACCTCTTGGTCTGCCGTCTCGGGCTTTTCGTCCGGATGGTCGTCGACGAACAGGTCTTTGATGCTGCCTGCGCCGATGGCGCGCTGGTAGACGGAAAAGCTGGTGGCGAATTCACGGTGCTGGCCAATGCGGACCTTCTCCAGCAGGTTCATGGCGAAGTTCTGGCAGTTGTTGTTGATGAGGTTGTAAGCCGGTCGCTTTTCCTTCATTTCGAAGATTGCCATTTCGCCTGATGAATGAGAAAGTGTGTGAGTACATATCAGGTAATGCGGAATGAAACTGCAAGATTCAGATGGGGACATATGTCCTGCCCTGTCCCGGGTTGCTTACTTGCTTGCCTGAGTGCCTCATCGTTGAACCTTGTCTTCCCGACCTCGAATGTGTGCCATTGATCCCGGTCGAGCTTCTCATTGATGTAGATGATATCCAGGTGTTCGTCCATCCACAGCTGGTGCACATAGTCTCCCACCAAGACAGCCCAGTGTTGGGTCGGGTCAGGACACTTGTGTATCTCCTCGGTGATCATCTTTCCCAGCCTGGTCTGTTCAGCGAACCATTTGCCAGCCGATCCCGCAACAGGATGCCACCCTAGCTCGACGGTGCGGGGCTCGCCGCTGATGTCGACCTCGTCTGCAGGGACGACATTGGGCTTCTTGCCGAGACCCAACTCATGTTGGACAGTGAGCTTTGCCTTGAGAATGTTGTCTTTCCTGGATGCGTGTCAGACACGATTCCTTCGACGGATACATAGACTTGCGGAGTGAAAGAAACAACCTACAGGAACGAGCCCATTCTAGTGGCTGGCGATATGCGGCCATCTTCGACATCTGTGTCGTTAGACATGTCGGCCATTTGTTGGTCTCGTTTGCTTGCCCAGATGAGAATATGTGCCAGTAATACCTATAGTATACAAATTCTGCTAATCCTGGGAAGACACTGTTGCCCTTGCGTGTCTCTTGCCGATGGCCATCAAGATGACAAGAATTACTCACTCACACACACACTCACTCAGAGGCCGCCAACCTTTGAAACAAGCAAGGAAATGCACATTGGATCAAATCAAGTATAGTAAATTAAGTCCACCATCCAAATTGGGACATTTTATCCCGAAACTAGTGTGAATCGGGTAATATGTGGTGTGGATTACTAATGTTCCTTACCAATGGTTTCTCTCGTTCAACGTCTTATGTTCAAGTACAACCTTGGAAAACTACAAGAGTCCAACCTGTACCCTATATTTATTTATACATTTATTTATTTCTGTCTGTCCTTTGTGGTCGTGACCATTTGGAAATATACCCCTTCCTATTCTTTTCCACTCAAACCGCCTGGAATTGACAACGAGGAGACGTTTAAGTAGCTTGGAAATAACGCCCGAGTCCTGATTCCTGAAGCATCCAGTCCGACTCTTCCGAGGTCTCTCATAAATACAGAGCAACAAGAAGTCATGGCCGACTTCCCACCACCCGCCCTCAAGCAGGCCGCCGAGGCAGTAGCAAAGCTCCTCAGGGAGCGCAACGAGACCATCTCTGTCGCCGAGACCGCATCAGGTGGTCTCATCTCGGCGGCGCTGCTCGCCACACCAGGCGCGTCCAGGTTCTACAGGGGCGGGTCGACCCTCTACACCCTCGAATCCCGCATCGCCTTTGCGGGCTGGACACAGGCCAACAAGGACAGCTATGATGGGCCCAACCCTGACCTGGTGGCTGGTCTGGCGAGGCATATCCGGGACACTTTGGGGTCCACGTACACCGTTGGCGAGAGTGGCACCGCCGGACCGACCTCGCCCAGGGACACGCCGAATGGACAGGCGTAAGTGGTTGCGTGTTGACGGCACTCGAATGTGTATCATGCTGATCTCTGTTGCTATAGTGGCTATGTCGCCCTGGCCGTCGTGGGTGACAATGACACCTTGAGTAGGGACCTGAACACTGGCCTCGGAGGCGACAGGTCAGCGAACATGGTCGCCTTCGCAGTTGAAGCGCTCAAGCTTGTGGAAGAGTTCATTAGTAAGAACGGGTCACCGAGTGGAAAGATGTGATGTGCTAGAGCCTAGTATGCCTGGCTCAATCTCTGGGATCGACACTTGGATGGTATATCCTGTGAAGTCAAGGGTTCTCGGCGCCTCCCAGGTTGTTGAAGCCAGGAATTGTAGCAGTATCCCATTTTCCTCTGTTTTATGAATTTGAGATAGCCTGAAAACTTTCCTGGCTGTTCATCTCCATCGTATGTACATTTTCCTGGTGTGCCTTGGCTACTTATTAGTCGAGCATATTCTCCTTTCTTTCATGTCGCAGTGTAGGTTCGATCCTAGGGCTTCATACGAGAGGTTGCCAGCTAAATGATGACTCACAAACCTATCATCTCTTTCTTTGTATTGGACATGAAAAAAAAAGGTATACCGATGTCTTTCGGAAGCAGAGTTGGATACGTGAAATGTGACTTTCCCATGAAATATAGACTAGACTTCAACTCCATGGCATGAATACTTAGCCAAACGCCAGATGCGCAATGCTATATATGCGATACATCGGCCGTCAAGAGTTTCGTGAGATCCTTGGGTATCAGTCGATCAGCCGTAAACCGACGATGCCCCTTCGTATATTATATTTTTACCTTCCATTTTCCCCCATTTCCTTCCTAGTAGTTGACCTGGCTCGTTGACGAGCAGGCTGTGCCCATGTGGCTGTCTCAATCCCTTTCGACCAATTTGAACGACATGAGGCAATACCCCACCGACAATATGCCCCAGCAACTGAGTCACTTCGATTTCCGTTTTCCGACATTGTTCTCAGTTTCCACCACCGGCAATTCCTAGCCCTACCCTGCCGCCTGGGTTCAACATGGATGACGGTGTGGCCGTCCCGGTCCGTTCCCTCAACTTTCTTCCCTCCATCAAGCCTCTCAGCCCGCGCTTCTGCAACCCAATGACACTACTGAGCTCACCACTCCACACCTCGCCATCTCTCCCGCCGCGATCAGAATCGCCGACATCGGAGGCGCTCCATTCACTGCCACTGGTACTCGTCGTGGCCGAGAGCTCGCCAGATGGTGGACGGCCCGTCTGGCCTGGTACCGAGGTGTTGATCCGCAGGCCTGTTGCTCTGCTTCCTGTCCCGCCATTGGAGTACGAGTCTTCTCCAGTGGCCCCATTCTGTGTCTGTCCTGAAGGGAAGTCGACCCCGGCCGAGTCGAGACCGCTAACCACGAAGTAGTTCGGGTTGAGTGTTCCGTCGATACCCCGGCCACCACCAGCCGCCATGGCCGTGGCATTGAAGATGGCCGCCGCGTTCCGGTTCTCAAAGAGGGTGTGCAGGCGGTCGACGATGGCCTCCAACAGGCCATCGATGCGGTAAGGTCGGGCAATCTGCAACAACGAGCAGAGTATCTGAGGGGTGCATAGCGGTGAGCTCGGGGCGGGCAGACTGCTGGTGTAGAGGTAGTGGAGGAGAGCCTGGACAGTGAGATAGGTATGCGGGAGGTAGAGACACCTTGGGCGTGAATTAGGAGGCAGTGATCGTGGGGTTGGTGCAGCATTGGGGTTGGTCGTTTCTTGATTTGGTGCACCCGGGGCCATAGACCCTGAAGGCCCAGAGAAGCTGCCACCGGACGGCCCCGAAAAGCTGCCAGAAGGACCCGAGAAGCTGCCACCCGAGGTTGAGCCCGCCAAGGTGGTGGCCGTAGACATGTCCGTGTCTCTTGACATGGTTCGCGTGGCAGGTGTGATGGTCATGATGGAGCTCCTAACTCCGCCGGGGGCGCCGGACGATCTCAGCGTTACCGAATCGCTGCCATCCTGCATCGCGGTTCCTTCCCTCAGCAGCTGCACGAAATAGGGGCCCCATCGACGACCTATGATCCTGGAGTTCGTCGGTATCCTCTCGCCACCTATGCAGAGGATATCCATATCAGCCATCTCGCGTATTGCCAGTGCCTTCTCCCCCAGCTCCTCGCTCGCCCTGGAGTGAAATCGCCCTCCAGCGGTGGCCCCTGCCTTGCGCGGCAGGCTTAAGCCCGGGCCGGTATAAGGGCTGCTCGCGGAGATGAACCCGGACAAGGGATTCACCTTGCGCGGGTTGTCGTAGAAACCAAAAGCCTCCAGCTCGACCACACACACGTTGCTGAAGTTGATCCGGCGGTGGTTGTAGTCGTCGACTAGACTTCGTTTGCGGTTGCCTAGGATCACAAAGGCGTTGCGTCGGTTCCACAGGACGCCCCGGTTCCAACTGCCGTCTTTAAAGACATTGCCGCCCGCATCGATCCGCATCCACTGCAGGTTCCGCAGGTCCAGAGCCCACAGCGCGTATTCCTGCTTTGAGGATGTGAGGTACGTGCCGCTGACAACGAAGTACGTGTCGATGATGCCGCCATTGGGGAACCTAAGCCCAGGGGGCGAGTACGCATTGGACATGGGCTTCTCGCTCAGTACACCGTCGCTGGACCGGACTTGCAGCTCCAACTTCACGTCGAGGAAGTTGTAGTTGGAGTATATGAGCATCGAGGAGCCCGGCTCCCTGGCTCCCTGGCTGATGCTTCCCTCCTGTCGTTGCATGCCATTGGCATTCGCCTTGCCGATCCTAGCGCTCACCGCTGGAGACAAAGGCGCAACGACGCTCCTGTATGCGCCGCATGATTTTCCTAGAGACTGTGTGCATGTCCATTTCAAGGAGCGCAGGTTGAAGACGCTGATCTGCTCGATGTAGTGATTAGCCCCATCCTGTCCACCGACCACAATCATCTCCGCACCGCCCGTGCCATCGATGTTGATGCCGATCCGTCCTTCGTTTGCACCCGTCGAGGGGTTGTGCTGGAGGGCTGACAGCGGGGCCTTGTATGACGAGAAGGTTGCTGATGACGGTAGGATGCATGCGCAGTGGGCGTATCGGCCCTGAGGTGCATCCGAGGTTGGTATGAATGTCCACTTCCTGGTCGGAACGTCGTATACGTAGATATCAGACATGACGGTAACATCGCCTTGGCCATCCACGCCTGCCGTGTTCTGTGCGGGAGACATACCACCGTAGCACACCATCTTCGTGTCGCCCAAGGCGCACATTGAGTGGAAGTACCGCGGTGGTGGGATCTCTCCGTTTGTCTCGAGTTTTGTCCAATGCCGACGGATCAGATCGAGCTCATACAGGTCCGATGTCAACGGCGTGGGTCGGCTTCGCGACAGTATTCTCCCGCCAAAGACATAGAGCTTATCTCCCACGATCGTTGTCGTCGCGCCCACCAGGGGATGGGGCTCCCGACCAGTCGTGCGGTGCACGTTGCAGAGCAGACCGGATGCTGGTGATGACCCGGACCCGCCCATGGCGGGTGTGCGCCCCTGGTTCACGTTTGGAGAAGGGCCTGCAGAGTTCGGACCAATACTCCTGGGCGTCAGGTTGTCCCTGTGCCCGTCATCTCCACTGTCGTGCCTTGCGCCAGAGAGACTCGTGTGGCTCCTGTTGTTGATGCCCGCCATATAGTTATGCGCCTCCGATGTGCTCGAGTCCATGGTGCTCGTGCGGCTATCCGTCTCGGACTCGCTTGTCGAGTTGGGGGGGTCGCTGTATGCGTTGGTATCGAGGATGGTCGCGAGGCTGCTCTGGTGTTGATGGTGGGGAGCCTGGGGATGCTGGGGAGGCTGAGGTGGTTGGTGTTGGTCGGCTTGGGGGTTGGTGCCCGGACTCGGTGGTGGGGGCTCTGGCAGCGGCTTCAAGAGACTGTTTTGGAAGCTCAGACTGCGCGCATGCTGGTGGTTTGGTGGCGCGGGGGATCGAATGGTCGGAACGACGGGGGCGGAAGACGTGGTGGGCTCCGGAGTGGGCGCAGACTGGTCCCTGTTGTGTTTCAGGACCAACTGTGAAGGCTGGCGCTTCAACTTGGCGAAACCCCGAGAGAAGCTGGTGAGGATATCGGAGGGAGACTTGGATGCTTGCGGAGGGGGCGACCGATCCCGGTTCCGTAGCTCGTCGATCTCGCTCTCGGAGTCGGAGAAGCGGGAGATGTCACCACCCTGGCTTCCTTGGTGCTGGTGGCCTGCATTGTTCATCGTCGTCAGCCCGGCAAATCGCCGTCAACACCCGACACGCTCAATACGCTCAATACGCTCGCTCAATACAACTCGCAACTCGCAACTCGCAACTCGCAACTCGCAACTCCCGGTCACAACTTTCAACGCCGGTCTCACTGCCTGCAAGAGACTCGAGACGTGTCACCAGGCTCGATTTCAGATGCAGGGAGACAACCAACGGAGCGTCGATCGCGGCGACGACGACGACGAGGAGGAGGAGGAGGAGGTGGAGGAGGAGGTGGAGGAGGAGAAAGGAAGGAGGGGCGGGCGGGGAGGGAGAGGAGGGGAGGAGGATATCAGATTATCGTCATGGAGGGAGTGAGAATCAGGGGCATGATTAGTGGTCCAGAGGAAAGACACGACGATAGGGACAGACAAAACAGACCGCCTCGAAAGGGGCACGGTGGAGAGAGGAAGGCAGAAAAGAGAGACCTTGTAGAGTCGGGACACGGTGAACCGGGGGTGTGTGGGAGAGGACTTTATTTGGGGCGACAGGGGCAGTCATGTCAACGTGGTATCCCAGATGAGTCGAGGATTGACCCACGGCGGCGGGACCCACGCACGCTGTGACTAGGATTATTATATCCGGGGACCTGCTTGGGGGAGAAGGGAATTGGAAGCTCGGAGATATGTCATGTACTGGTATGTAGCTCTCCAGGG